>JAJLXE010000014.1:430083-572370 GCA_030571095.1 Hansenula sp. yHMH451 | reverse complement strand
AATTCAAAAATAAACGAATTAATATCTTTAAAAAAAAAAAAAAATCGAAATAAACTGATATCTAATCACTATTTATATTAATATCACAATTTCAAATGTCTATACATCGATAGATCTATTCAACTACATGTCTATCGGCTTGATATATGTCTATCAGTATATAACTCGATTGGAATGCCGAGAGCCAAAGTCACCGATATAACCGGGATTAATAAACTAGTAACTACACTATTAAACCGGGAAACTTGAAATAATTATAGATCAATATAGATCAAGTGATATTATTCATATACGTGTCAATAATATCAATATTTAATCAAAATTTTTTTCCATATCATATCGTTTTATATACTTACTTATTGATTTTCAGGCACGGCTAAATTTAACAATTATTAGTTCTACAGTTTGTCTCCACTAGTTTCCCTTTTTCGAAAAACTTACATATCGTTTGATTGATCAAATTAGGAAAATTTGAAAATTTGAAAATTTTTATTGTTTAACAACTTTGATTATTCAATTTTTGCTCAGTTTTTTTGCAGCTTTTTTTCCCGCTGTATACTTTAATCAACATCGTATAACCAAAATTGTGTTTGACCCCTATTGGAAAATTACGTGGCAGAACTCCCATTCTAACATGTGATTAATAGTACGATATATGATGAATTTTGCGGTCTCTTGATCAACGTTTAATTTCTTTATGATTTTCATTAATCCCTTTCCTTTTAACTGTACTTCGATTTTAAACAACTTTAATAGCACCAGCCAAAGAAATAAAAAAAAAAAACATTGAAAAAGTATTGGAAAACTTTATTAAAGTTATACAGTGCCATCTCGACAGTTGACATAAGGTGAGGTACGTACGTACAATAACAATTTCGGAATTCACCTTGACATTTTTTTTTTTAATCTTATATATCTAGCCTATCGTTTTAATCTGATGAAGCCGTTTATAAAAATGATCGAATCAACTCAAATTATTTTCTACATCTAATTTTCAATTTCAATTCAACAATATGTTATTAATCACTATATAAAGTTATAACCTATAACTTATCATAATATTCTTCATAACCTGGAACAACATCTTTCAAACCATGTCTCTTACGAGCAGCAGTAACAATTTCACCAGCTTTAGTGGTTGGATCTAATGGATCAGTACCTAAAGTAGCCCAATGATCGAAAACCATTTGTGGGAAAGCTTGACCACCTGTAGCTTGACGTAATTCACCAGTGAAACCAAATGATTCATTGACTGGTAAGTAAGCCTTAACAGTGAATAATGGAGTACCTGGTCTTTGTTCTTCTGAAACAACTTGACCTCTCTTTTTATTTAAAACAGAATAAATACCACCAATAGCAGTTTCTGGACATTGAATTTCAACAAGGAAAACTGGTTCTTGAATTCTTGGTTCAGCTAATAAAACAGCAGCATAAGTGGCTCTTCTCATGGTTGGTAAGATTTGACCAGCACCTCTATGAATAGAATCAGCATGTAATGTAACATCTAAAATGTTGAAACGAATAGAACGTAAGTTTTCTTCCAAAATTGGACCAGCACCTGAAGCCCAAGCAAACCCGGAAACAACAGAATCTTTAATTTCTGATAAATATTGAACAGCTTTGGTTTGATCAACAACAACATTAGCACCAGTACCTTCTGGACCGAAACACCAAATCTTTCTGGCATCAGTAACATCCCAACCAAATTCATCAGCTAAAATTCTAGCACGAGCTTTGAAATCATCCTTTGGTGAAATCTTACCAGTTTCAATGGCAACTGAAACTTCTTCACCTAATGGTTCAGCCTTCAAATACAAACGATTATGTTTGTTTGGAGATTTGGATAAGGCAGTGATTCTTGATTCAGCTTCAACAGTTTCTCTATAAGAAACAACTGGTGGAGAGATTTTCAATGGAATACCAGCATGATCATTTTCTAAATCTTGTAAACAAATTTCTAAATGTAATTCACCAGTACCAGCAACAATATGTTCACCAGATTCTGACATTGTACATAAAACACATGGATCAGATTTTGATAAACGTTTTAAACCTTCAACCAATTTTGGTAAATCTGAAGCATTTTTAACTTCAACAGCAACTTGAACAACTGGAGAAACTGAAAATTTCATAACTTTTAAATTATGAGCTTCTTCATTAGTAGTGATAGTACCAGATTTTAATAAAAATTGATCAACACCAACTAAACCAACAATGTTACCAGCTGGAATATCATCAATTGGTTCAACAAATCTACCCATCATTAAAACAACTCTTTGAATAGCTTTAACGAATAAATCATCTTTTTTACCTGGAACATAGTTTGGACCTTGGATTCTAACTTTTTGACCAGATTTAACAGTACCAGCGAAAACACGACCAAATGCATAGAAACGACCTTTATCAGAAGTTGGAACCATCTTGGAAACATACAACATTAAATCAGCCTTTGGGTCACAGTCTCTGATTGATAAACAAGCTTTATCATCTGATGGACCTTCATATAAAGTATCAGCTCTGTAATATTGAGCAGTAACTGGAGATGGTAAATGAATAACAATCATTTCTAATAAGGCATCAGCAGCTGGTAAGAATTTTTTCATAACAATTTTTAATAATGGTTTACCTTCTAATTCTTTTTCATCAGCTTTCAAGTTAATTTCCAATTTAGTTAATAAAGTTGGAATTTCTTCCTTTTTGAAATTCATAATAGCTGAAAATAAACGGAAAATTGGATCCAAGACAAACATGTTGAAAGCACGTTCCAATTGTTTACCATCGGCATCTCTATCTTTGTTAGTCCATTTTTTAGTTTTTGGATTGAAATAAGAATCACCCCATAAACGTTCCATCATCTTTTCTCTATCAACACCAAATTTCTTGGAATATCTAGTAGCAAATTGACGAACAGTGAAAGCCCAACCATGTAAACCTGAACCAAAGGCAACAGTACCACGTTCTGGATAAACTTGAACATCACCTAAAACTTTATCAGAATAAGTGGCAATGATAACGTTAACAGATTCAACAGTTCTTGAGAAAGATTGGTATAAATCTTCCTTAGTAACTTGTAATTCTAATAAGGCACGATCAACCTTGTTAATAACAACAACTGGTTTAATACGTTCACCTAAAGATTGACGTAAAACGGTTTCGGTTTGAACACAGACACCTTCAACACAATCAACAACAACTAAAGCACCATCAGTAACACGTAAAGCGGCAGTAACTTCTGAAGAGAAATCAACGTGACCTGGGGAATCAATCAAGTTAATCAAGAAAGAGTTACCTTCGGTTTTTTGTTTAATTTCTTTAACATCTTCATCACCCATTTCAGAGAATAAAGAAATAGCAGTGGATTTAATGGTAATACCACGTTCTTGTTCATCCTTTCTGGTATCAGTGAAACGAGCTTCACCTGCTTTAGCAGCTGAAATAATACCAGCACGTTGAACCAAGGAATCGGTTAAAGTAGATTTACCATGATCGACGTGGGCAATAACAGACATGTTACGGACATTGGTAACCTTGTCCATTAAGGCACGCATTTGCTAAAAGAAACATGAGTTAGTATAATCATCCCCATTTACTTAGTTTGTTCTTTGAATAATGGATTCATATTGAGAAAAAAATGTGGTTTAAAATATTTCCCACGATGGATTACATAACCCAGCGAAAATTTTTTTTTAACCAACACTCACTCGCCATCGCTGATAACACCTTAGAGCAAGCACAATATTTATCCAAAACTTTCAAACAAAAAGGATTGTAAAACGTACATCAACTGTGAAGTTCACTAGTTATTAGTTAGTACTTTGTTCATCTATGTTATTGTCATTCTAAATTGATCTTTTAGAAAAGCAAAAATTCATTCAACAGCCTAGTTTTTTTTTTTTAAGCTTCTAATTTTCCGATTTGGAGAGGGAAAAAGAATCAAATAATTTCAAATCATTCAATTCCAACCTTTTAAAAAGCCCCAATCAAACCATTTCCACAGATCAATCACAGCGGTGACAATACCTTTAATCTTCAATTAACTTACCCATCTTGACTTATTTGTTGTTTAAGGTGTAGTTGAGTATAAGCTACACTTTAAGTGCTACAGTAGAAAAAAGAAGGGAGAGCAGAAATTTATAAGAAAAAAATTTTAAAAATTTTTCAGAATGGAAATTGGTTTTTGGAAGGGGGACGCCCCAAACCCGCCCCATGAAAGAGTAAATTACCCAGCCTGTGCGCACACCGATCCCTGCCTAGTCGACCTGGAAGGGAACCGTAGTATTGTTGTCAGGTGAAGCCAGGCAGAGGAGATGTCTGATGGACTGAGATATACGCAACCACTAGTCCTGTTTTTACTTGTGTTTTTTATCAGAGATCCATCATATCATATCATCTTCTGGGGCACGTTTGAGTTGAGTTGAGTTGAGTTGAGTTGAAATGGCTACAATATAATTTGGAATGAAACAAACTCATACATTAAAATGTAGACCCACCTAATAGTGATGCTGCATTTCTAGCATCAATTGCAATCTCATCATCATCAGATCCATTGTTCTCTTGAGAAATCGATGGGACTTCATCATCTTCGTCTTCTTCATTCAATATGTCATCATTGAAATGGGTCGCTTTACGATCTCCACTCCAATGATCACCTTCAGGACCTTGACTTGATTTGTTAATATCCTTCTTTACTGGATATTTCTCACGTCCTAACCTTGATAATCCACCGTTTTCATCAACTAACCGAACATCTAATCGAACTTTCTCAAAAACTGATAATTTTTTACGTTCATATTCAATTCTTTTAATAACAAATTCTTTAAAGATTTGCTTGATTAAATGATCAAGATATTCCAAATATTCCTTTTTCTCAATCAACATGTTTGCAGTTATTCTTTTGATTTTTAAAGTTAACTGTTCTTCATAATTTGTTGCCTCTTGTAATGATCTAATAGCCTCATCAACTTTAATTGGATTGATATCTCTTTTATTTCTTAATTTCCGAGCATTTTCATGCTTTAATTTAGTATTTGATTGAGCATTTATCAAATCTCTCATCAATAAATGTCTATTAGTCAATGCCTCTTTGATAGTATATCCATCAGTAATTATACCTTCTAATCCATCACCTAAAGTGGCCAAATCTAAAGAACTTATAACAGATTCTAAATCCCCAATTATAGTTATTGTCTTACCAAACTTTTTCCACATATTTTGCATTCCTGGATGTGAATTTTCTAAAAGATTCAATTCCACAATTTTCTTACCTAATTCATTTTCACTTATAGCCATTGTTCTTCTTAATTTACTCAATTTTTCCAATTTATCATGTATACCACCAGTGGTCTTATAAATGGATTTAATTAATGGTCTGAATTCAGCCAATTCTAATACTTCATCATATGGAGGTTGGAATTGTTTCAATGTTTTCCTTTTCAAACCGGAAGCTGGTAATTTGGATTTATTTATTGGTGAATAAGAATTATAATCACTCTCTATAAAAAATTGAAATTCTTCATTTCGAATTATTATTGGATTTGATGTAATTCTATTAAACCATACTTGAAAATTATGTACGGTTTTCTTATAATCTTCTTCATTTTGAATACCATAATTTGTCGATGATAAAGGTAATGATGGTACAAAACATTCAGGATTAGCTCCATTTAAAAATTTAAAAAATAATTCAAACTCCTGATATGATTTCTTGATTCCCTTATATGATTTTTTTCTAAAATGATCAAGATTTGTAGAAATATCGAAAATTATACCTGGATTTTCCTTCTTATTACTTAATGATCCTATTCTTTCAATTCCATGTACTTTAATATTAATTTTATAATTATGTTTCTTATCAAATCTTTCTGGAACAAGGGTCTCAGCTGAATCTTTCTTTTTGGAAATAACTGGTTCAGGTTGATCTGAACTCTTGGATTGATCTGCTTCTTCTTCCTCTATCGGAGCTGTTGTGGTGGATGTTGTAGTTGTTTGATCTATATCTGAATATCTAGCATCATCATCTGCATAAGGATTGTGCTCTTGGTCATGAGGTGCTGGTTCTGCAAATGGGTTGTTGTCAAACTCATCAGGATCGTACGGTATAGAAGATGACATATTGTAATAATCTCTTTTTGCAGTCAATTGAGTTGATCTAATTGTGACACTTTGGCCTTCTTAGTAAAGGGGTGCTGCTGTTACTTTTCAGTTATTGATAGTCCAACTTGCGAGGCGAGCGCGCGCGCGATATCACCAGGTTTACCCGCCAGGCTCGCTGGCCTTGGAGACCTGCTGGGACTTACAAGGGAGCCCTGCCTAAATTCCGGAAGGAGATCACAATCAGATAGCGATAAAGGTAAAAGTCCACACTTAGTACACTACCAACTCAAACTTTCAAATGCTCAAAATAACAAGGCTGACAAGAATGAGTCAAAGATTAATATTGAAGCCCACTGAAGCCAATGATATTCCATTAAAAGGTGTCATCTTTGATATGGATGGTACGTTATGCCTCCCACAAACTTGGATGTTTGGTAAGTATTCCGTCTTGTACTATGGAGATTAGAGACTAACAATGTCTTGAAATAGCTGCAATGAGAGATTCAATTGGATTGGCCGATAAAGGCATTGATATCTTGGTGTTTATCGATGCACTGAGTGAGGAGAACCAAGTAATTGCCAAACAAAAGATTGCAGATGTCGAGGAAAAGGCTATGAAACAAATGGTGAGTGGGTTCAATATGTATAATTGTGGATACATGATATTAATGTGAATCGTTTAGGAACCACAACCTGGGCTAGTTGATTTAATGAAAGTGAGTTGAATCGATACGAATGTCAATTGTGAACTATTACTAACCAACGGGAAAGTTTTTAAGTGCTGAAAAACTATCAAAAGCTATATGTACACGGAATTTAATAGTTGGTATGAATCAATATTATAACTATATGACAATATACTAATTATTTATTTTAACAGGGTCCAGTAAATCATTTAGTCAATACCTTTCTACCAGATGAGGAATTCAAACCTATTATAACACGAGAATTCTTGCCTCCAAAACCACATCCTGCTCCAATATTACATATTGCTCAACAATGGGACTTTGATCCAAAACATTTATTAATGGTTGGTGATTCAATTGATGATATGAAATCTGGGAAACAAGCAGGTGCAACTACAATCTTGATAAAATCACATGCAAATACTCATATAAGAGATATAGAGCATACTGACTATGTGATTGACAGATTGGATGAGTTGATTGACATGATCGGTCAAGGTATAATATTGAAGTAAAATGTGTCAATCAAAATGTTGTTAATTTCCTAATTTTCCATAAGGACAATTTGTATTGTAAAAACCCAGTTGATACAGCAATCAATGGATCTATTCTTTTATCATTCACATAAACCCAAAAATCTGTCCCACTTCTATTACGGAACCTAACCATCCCAATTCTTTCAATGGAATTATCCAATAAATCTTTGGATTGTTTTTCAAGATATCCATTTGCCCTCCACGAGTAATGCATAGAATTCTTTGAAATCTTGAAAGTTGATGACTTCGAAGAGTTTTTTGGATGAAGGAATATCTTGGATAATTTTCGGCTCTCAAATTTCTTCAAATCTTCATTCACTCCTACATCTTCCAACTCACCCAAATCTATTCTATTGAAAATTAAATTCTCTGCAAGACTGGAATCAATATATGGAGTTCCACGAAACACATATGGAGGTGGAGGTGGTGATATTGGTATACTTCCTACTTCTAATCTTGAAGAATTGGTGTCTCCAACGCCTGTTTGAAACTCTATAGAATGAGGTTGAGAAGACGGACATTGAGTAACCGCACTATCAATAAGTGCAGCTGACGCTGAATATCTATTGATCTGTGGAAATTGAACATAATGTTTATGCAACAGTGAGCCAACACAAAGGATAACTAATTCATTGCTATCATTGCTTGAATTGATTATAACCCATTCTTCCTTAAACAGCCTTTTTCGGCTTGATTTTTTAACAATTTTATAGATCAACAAATTCCTGGAATCAAATATATCATATTCCTCATCTTGTTGATTTGTGTCTTTCAAAATATGGAATCCTACTGCGGTGTCGAAATTTAATGGATAAAATCGTTTGTTCATCTCCAATTTTCGTTCTCTTCTATATGATATATCGTCATAAACTGCTTCGACACAGAAACCAACACCTGATAAAAACACCAATGCCCACAAATATTCCATGCTGATAGACAATAAAGGAAAGTTCGCAAGTAAATTTGCGGCGCTGTTCTATCGACTCAAAGGGTGTATTCCAAAGCCTAGATCAATAACAATTATAAATTGTAGTCAATAGAGCTAGAGAAACAAATTTCATGATGTATTATCTTTTTTTTTTTTGTACCACATTCTCTTTTTTTTTGTGGTATCTACATTGTTTTTTTTTTGTGTCAAATGACAAGATCTCTTTTTTTTTTAACATCAAATCAATTCAATTAATTATCTCATAGCTAAGAGGTTCTAGCACCAACCCTAAGCAGTCAAGCAACTAGTACTTAGTAATAAGTCGTTAAATCTGAGAAGCAGAAAAAAGGAATAAATAGTTTAACTCATATCAACATCAGCACTGTTGCTAGCGCCTTCTATATCTGAAGCCTGAGCGGTTTGTGGCGCTGGTGAAAATGATGACCTAACTGATTCATCCCATTCTTTTTCTAATTGGCCAATGTTGTCAATTTTAACATCATCATTGAAAAATCTTTCAGCATGGAATCTATCGCTAAATGTGATGTTGATTCCTGGAGCTTTATTTGTAATATCGGCAACATTTGTACCAAAACTTTCAAGAAACTTTGCCAAGTCTTCATTTTTTGGATCTGATACGTTTTTCACAGTGACCGTTTTAGTTCTTAAATCCAATTTTCTATTATATGATGCATTAGAAGGTTTTTGATATGGATTGAAGCCACCTCTACCTCTAGAGGCACCACCTCTTCCTCTGCCTCTTTCTCTACCTCTGACAGGGACAATTGGAATAGAACCATTCAATTTAGATTTATCCAAAGCAATCGCTTCTGGACTAATACCCAAAGTAGTCATCTCAGTTTGGATTTTATTCACCTTCTCTCTAATAGAGTCTTCGTTTTGTGGATTTTCTTTCAACTCACCTTCGAGATTTACCAACTCGCGCTCATAATTCGCCAACATCTTTTCTTTCAAAGCGATAACTTCCTTGATTTTTGCATCTTGTGCCTTCTTCTTAGCCAATCTTTCTTCAAATTCTTTTTGTCTTTCTTCTTGTTTCTTTTTGAAATCGTCAATATCAAAAGGCTCTTCAGCAGGTGGTTCCACAACTTGCGCAGTTTCTGCATCCTTCTTCCTGAAAAACACTTTAATAAATCTATTATCAAAAATTGGGGTAGGTGAGGACCAAGCTTTTCTAGCAGCAAAAGGATTGACAAATTCAACTTCAGCAATTCTACTAGTTAAATCAATCAACACACTTTCAATGGCACCAAATCTTGAAAAGTAAGCTCTCAAAAGTTGTTCATCTAATTTGTCAGAAGGTAAATTTGCGACAATCAAGTGTTTGGCATTTGGAACTTCACTTTGCGATATAATACTCTTTAGTTTTTCTCTTTGTTGGTTTCTATTGTTAGCAGCATCTGGTCTAGATTCTTGTTGTTGAGCACTGTTGTATTTCCCTCTGGATTGATTTCTCTTATAGTCTGGGGGTGCACTTCTATACGATGTTGGATCTGGGGTATATAAAGGTACTTCATTTTCAGTGTTTGGCTGAACACCAGTAAGTTTGGCACTTTCAGCTTCGAATGATCTTGTTTGTAAGGCATTTGTAATTTCAAAAGCAAATGATTTACTGTTTTCAAGGAAATCATCTAATTGATCGTCTAGCAACTTCACTAATTCATCACCTTCCACCTGATTATTCAACAAGGCAATAATATAATCTGCTAAAACAGCTGGGTCAGCATCTGAAAGCTCACCAACCCTCTTTTCCAACCAGGGCTTCAACTTCGGAGCATCCTCTTCTTTCAATGGCATATTCTTCACAAATCAATCTCGCTAATAAGATATAAATTACAGCGGCAATTGAACAAAATACGTGAGTTATTTCAGGTTCTTAAGGGTTAACAATAACCTTTTGAATTATATCACTTTTCAGTATTCTTGCAAAAATTCGCGATATATTTTTGCGAAAATGATCACTTACCTGGAAAGGAAAGTTTAGAAAGTTTCCTGCAAATTGGCAGGAGGATTCTCCGTTTTGGAGTCAAGAGTTTGACTTCTTCAATGGATGAACTGAGTTTTAACTTTTAAAGAAACGGATTTCCCGAAGGATATTTAGTGATTCATATCGTAATAGACGAAATTTCCTCCAAGAATACTTACACCAGTTATTTCTTACCGAAGTTGTAGTTGAAAACCTCCAAAAGTTGGCGTGATGGAAGTTTGATTACACCAAAATTGCCGGAAAATTTCAGAAGCATTTATTTGAACATGCGATGAGCACAAGCCAAATATCATCAACAAAACTTTGAAACCGCTACAATTAGGAAATTACTGGAACTCAAACCCCCCAACGTCATATAAAGTACACAAAATATGGCATACGTGATAACGGCTATTGCCCATGAAGACAAAATTGAACTAGCATCGTTCTTGAATGTGACAAGATTCATTGAGTCACTACCTATCAAAATAAATAACGTCAAAACATTAAGTGAAGAACGTGTGTTTGACTTCAGTTGTTCCTTGATTCTTAGCGACAATGAAGTCACCAAGGAACATGAATCAGACATCTTTTCCAAAGTCAAAGATGCCATTTTGGAATGGGAATATGGCGATGAAATAGATTTAATTTTCCAAAAGAATGATGAATTCCGTCAAGATAAAAAATTGGTCATCTTTGATATGGATTCAACTTTAATCTACCAAGAGGTTATTGAACTGATTGCAGAATATGCTGGTGTTCAAGATGAAGTGGAGAAAATTACTACTGCGGCCATGAATGGTGAAATAGATTTCAAAGAATCATTAGCCAGAAGGGTTAAACTATTGAAAGGTATTGACGGTACTATTTGGGAGGACTTGAAAAAGAAACTAGAATTTACAAAGGGTGATTTTGAGTTAACGAAAGCTTTAAAGAAAACAGGAGCCAAGTTGGCTGTTTTAAGTGGTGGTTTCATAGAACTAGCTACTTTCGTTAAGGAGACATTAGGTCTTGATTATGCTTATGCCAACAATTTAAACACTGAAATTAACGCTAATGGTAAAAAGGTATTTAACGGTGAAACCATTGGCGATGTTGTTGATGGTAATATGAAAGCAGAACTAGTACAATTCATTGCTGAAAAGGAATCTATCGATTTGAGAGCAGCTGTTGCTGTTGGTGATGGTTCAAACGATTTACCTATGATGGGAGTCTCAGGATTTGGTGTTGCCTGGAATGCAAAACCAAGGGTTCAAAAACTAGCACCTTCAAAACTAAATACAAAGTCTATCAGTGATATCTTATATATCTTTGGTTATACTGATGATGAAATCAAAGAATTATTAAAATGAAATTCTCACATGCCTTTACGCACTACAATAACTATGTTATATAACAAAAACTGATATGGCTCTCATGCTTATTATCTTCTTGTATCAATTATACGACCTTTAACAACACCTTGTAATCCATTAAACAAGAGTACATCATCACCGTCTTTAATAGTTTTCAAAGGGATTTGTCTCTCAACAATGATTCCCTTTGTCAGCAGTAAATGCCTCACAACACCACATAAACATCCAGAAGCTAATGGTGGTGTCACCCATTCTTCCTCACCTGTTTGAGGATTCGTTTGTTTAAATGCTACATTAGTGATTGAGCCTTCGGTTATTTGACTTGCACTATTGTATAATAAGACTTCCTGTGGGCTATCTGTGTTTTTAGCCAAGGAGCGTTCTCTAGCTTCATTATAACGATCTCTTTTGGTGGTTTTGAAAGAGGTGAATGGTGAAATTGGGATGGGTTCACTATCAATGTAAACGCTCCAAATATTTGATGTGTAATTTTCTAATGAGTTGAATCCATCGAAAAGATTAAACCTTTGAGGAGTTGGATAAGTTGCAATATTCACGTCACCTTCTTTATTTATTGTTAATCGTATTCTGTATGACTTTGACTTATCTAATGATGAAATGGCTTCATTAAGTTTCAATAGTAATTCTTCTCTTGAGATTTCAAAACCAAATTTAAAATATTTCATGGTGAAGTTTAATCTGTGGAAATGCTCATCAAACAAAAAGAACAGTTTAGAATTATCAGCTGTCGGCTCAAATAGTTCAGGGTCAACAGAATTGGTTAACAAAGGATCATATCTTATCGTACTCAATACTTCGAATGGTATATTTTGATGATTGAATTCTTGATTGATGTAACCTTCTTCAATCTCTTGAACAGTTTTCCTGTAGCGTTCTAGCTTCTCCTCTTCTATTACTTCTGTTTTGGCCATCTTGAGCAAGGATCCGACGACTATTTTTCTGGTGATATTCTTTTGAAGAATCAATGTAGAATTGTATATTAGTATATGAGGCTCGGCTTTTATCCCAATTGTTGAAACCGCGATTCAATACATGATGATGGTCAAATCGAGAATCTCGTACAGCTACATTATACTTTCCAATATATTATATAAAGAAACAAAATAATTGTATATCAATCTTCTATAAATCCATAAAAACAACCATAATCAAATATACATATATAAAGAAACAGAGATATTAAAAACAACTTGAGATAAATAATTTGAGTCAGTTCAAAAAGTTCAAAATACATCAACAAACTAAAAAATGAGAAACATAATCATAAAAAAGTGTACCGAATGATAGAAAGATGGAGTGTGAACCTAGATGTAATCAGCTGAGATGAAATCCTTTCTCAACTCAATTCTTCTACTGCCATGTAATCTTCTTAAATAATCCAATCTTTCAGGGATTTCGGATTTCAAATATTCATCATCCCTAGGGGTCCAAATACCATGGACATTTTGTGGAGGGTTTTCACCAGTTTTCAAGAAAATCTCCACAAACTTTGGAATCAAAATCAAATCACCACAAACACTTGTGATGATGAATGTACCGAATTTTTTTTGAATACCAGCTTCTGCATATAAAGCAGTGATTAATTGTTCAGCATCATTACTTTGATATGAACGATTAACAATCTCTGTGATCTTGTCCACAACGGTGATTAATGGTTGGAATTCAAAGAATCTGGCAGTTACTAAGTCACTTGTTAGGAAATCTTCAGGTTGTGGTGGATTGTTTAATCTATTAGCAGCAGCAACAGCAGCAGCGGCATGTGAATCAAAGAAGTCTTGGGATTGATTCAATGCGGAGAGTTCAGTTTGATCACCAGATGCGAACAGGTTGTTTGCATCATGAGATTGTTCACCATTCTTCTTCTTCTTGGCTGGTCTTCTTGATCTACCGGCTTGTTCATCATATTGATCGTTATGTTCTGTTAATCTTTCACCAACTTCCTCATCGATGGAATCATCTTTCTTAGCTCTCTTCTTAGATTTTAAATGTTTACCAGTGAAATTCTTTATAGCTTCTGGTTCTCTTCCACTTTCCTTCTCATTTCTATAATATTCGATGAATTTATCAATACCATATGGGATAACAAATTTTCTATAACGATCTCTCCAGGCTGATCTAGTATGATTAGGAAATTCTTTAGCCAAGGCATCGAAAAATTTACCTGGTAAGACAACCTCTTTTGGATCAGGTTTATAATCTTCACCTTTTTTGCCTATCAAGTTATCTCTAACAAGAGAACATAATTTAAAATCCTCATCTGCCGTGAATTTTGTTTTCAAAGTACCAGGCAATTTATCAGCAATTACTGGTTGATTATTTTCATCCAAGATTAATTGACCACTTTCATCAGTAGCATAAACATAAACAAGAGTTGGGGCTAAAAAAGTTCTATAACGATAACGAACAGAATTACCGGTATGTCTACCAATTTGATCAGCGATTTCCTTAAACAACAGATGAGTCGAACGACGATTTGGATTTCTTCTAACTGTTTCCAGAATGATGGCATCTTCCTCTGGAGTGAAACCATTCTTATTAGGAGCTGGATGTGTTTCATGATTTTCCAAAGCTTCAGCAGCAGCGGTAGCAGCAGAACGGTTTGCAACAACCAGAGCATCCTCAACATCATCCTTATCATGGTCACCGATAACAGCTCCATCATGATCATTATGTAAGTAAGTGACTAGTTGTCTCACATGGTCATTTTCAGCGGCAGCATTTGTATGGTATAATTTATAATTTTCCACTTTCAGTAAAGATTTTTGATCAACTGATTCATAGACAAATCTTGGATCAATTGCGTCGCGTAATGGGTCATGATGCTTGGATAAGTAATAACCAGCACCTGGGTCTTCAATAATTTTACCACCATGATCCTATAATAGTAATGTGTTAGTAAAATGGATCCTATTAATCTTGTATCAAATAAACTTACAGTCACCAACTTCACCAAGTTATCTCTATCATCCTCATTAATAGGAATAAAGATTTGGAGGGCTTCCCCTTCACTGTTTGAAAACAACTTCAAGTCGGTTTGACTATATTGATATTGTTAGTGTTCAATGGCCTTTAAGATATCCTACTTCTTATTCTGCAAGTACTATAATTGTTTGTTTTGACATATAAACAACGCTTGACCAACCTTCGCTAGATTAAGTGGCAGGGGCTAAAAAAAGGGGGTAAAAACACTTACTTGATCAACTCTTGGTCTATATTGTCATTTTCAGTGTTTGGAACACTTTCAAAGGCATCGTCAGAGCTCATTTCCGTTGTATACACAGTTGTTACCTCTTTGTTTACCTTTTCGATCTGTTGTTATGCAGGCGGTTCTGGCAGGTTTGGATGGTGTGTGGAAGTGCTGGATGGTGTTTGTTTGTAGATTTTTGTATTTTCGATTTTTTGTTGTTGAAGAAATTTTCGTCGCGCTTGTTGAGTTCCGACCTGTAAGAGACCGAAACACGTTGATTTGGCCGATGATGGTAGGAACTTGAATGGTTGAGCTGTGAAGATAGAGAGCGTTGAGATAAGAATTGAGGGTGTTTATTAACGAAAACCTGTATATTTGTTCAATATATATAAAGTGCATGCATCGATTTTTAAGCGGGAAATTTGGCAGTTCAAGCGGCGAATCAATGCTCGATAAGCTACACCTTGTGATATAAATCTACAAGGTTATTAAAGATTATAATTCAATCCAATTCTAATTTCTATGATTGAAATATTGTACATTCAAAACTAAAAACCAAAATGTGTCATCATAACTGCGTCTATACTAAAATAAAACCCTTTTTTTGTAATTCAAATTTTTTTTGTTTCATGCGATTTATAAGTTTGCAGTGATTTTTTGTTTCAAAGCATTTGGATTAGCACCAATGACCTTGTCAACGACAGCACCGTTCTTGTAGAAAATGATAGTTGGCATAGCACTCACTTCTTGTTCTTGGGCAACTGAACCTAATTCATCAACATCCAATTTGAAGAATTCAGCATCAGAGTATTCTTTAGAGAATTTTTCCAATAATGGAGCAATCATCTTACATGGACCACACCATGTGGCAAAGAAGTCAACAACAACCAATTTGTCTTGGGAGATAGCTTGTTTGAATTGATCAGCGGTGGTGATAACAGTAACCATTGTGTATGTGTATATGTTTTATTTGTGTTTGATTAAATCAATTGACTTGATAAGGAATCAAAACTTTTGAAACATCATTCAGTAATTCCAAGGATCTGTTCGGCTTTTTATATGAATTTCCAGATTACAAATTGTGGCCGATTCTTTTTCCTTCTCGAACTCGATTTCTTTGTCAGCCCGAGCCTAATTTCTGTGGTTAGGCAGGCACTGGAGGATGACGATTGATGACATTTGCCTCTAATTACTAAAGAAATCCTATTAGTAAAACGGAAGAATTATCTGGAAGTTCCATGACACAAAGTTCCTTCATTAAAGAATTCTGTCTATGCTCTAATTCTTTAAAATTCTCTTAGTTCTGGAATTCTCTTGCTAGTGAGACAAGTAGTTGCGTAAGTACCAGAACCCAAGCCCCAACAGGAAGCGTACATCTGGGCACAGACTCCACGAAAGGAGAACGAGTTCGCGCAATATCTCCACTAGAAATTTCCTTAACATCGAAAAGGATCATTGTTGATTTATATGGCCAACTAATATAGAACCTCAAACCATTGTACAAGAATGGCACCAATTCAAGGAAAATATGAGGTAAGGCCTGTTGAATTTCCAATGATTTTTGATCACATGCGCTAACTTTATAATAGTTAATTGACTCAGACCCTCATTTCTTCCGTGTCATTAAATATTTTAGACCTTCAGATTATGGAGCATGGGCCATAGGTACTGCTTCTATTCCAGCTTTATTCACAATCTTTGAACACTTGGATCCTGTGAACGGTAAGACTTTCACAAGACCACATCCTAGTCTGTTGCGTGTTTGTACTTTGATTGGTGCCTTTGGTGGATTCATCCTTGCTTATAATCGTTCAACAAAAAGATTCTGGGGTATTAGTGAGAATGCTAGAGAAGTTACAAAGGATAGATTTGAAATCAAATCTAAGTTAAGTAATGGTGAGAAACCATATGGTGAATCATCACTAGATCCTTGGTTACAAGCTGTTGCTTCAAGAAACTCCAAAAGCTCACAATTGTTCTTACCTGTCTTACCTTTCTTCAACCTTGTCAATCATCCACATCATGACGTTGATTTGAAAAGATATTATGAAGTCAGACCAGGAGAAGAAGACTGGAAATTTGTTCTTCCACCAATTGAAGACTTATCCAAACAATGATGTCGGTTAAGACTCATATTTATTACTTATTTATTATCGATTATTTATTAAACAACAAACTATTTATTTATTTATTCCCAGAGAAACCTTCTACTTATTAGTCAAGCACTATAAATATCATGACTTATACACAGATCTCCATTAGAATTGTAGTACAAATAGTCTTGCCTATATAGAAGCTCTGGAAATCTTGACTCTTTGGGGAAAGCATTACGTAATCTCCATACTGACTTTTTTTTTGGTGCTGTCAGCGATCTTGTAGTTTTTATAAAATGTCAAAGAAATCATCTAGCACAAGCATTTGAACAACAATTTAGGAAACGAACATATCCCTGGTGGACCACATACTTTCCCAGATATCATTATAATCATATAGAGAACGATGTCAACAAAGCTAAACATCTTGGTTCCAGTCAAGAGAGTCATTGACTTTGCCATCAAACCAAGAATCAATAAGACCAATACTGGTATTGAAAAAACAGGTGTGAAATTTAGTATCAATCCATTTTGTGATATTGCTGTAAGTGGAGCTCAATTATATCGATACTGTGGTTAATTTTACTAACTTGTCGATTTATGAATAGGTTGAAGAAGCTGTTCGTATTAAAGAAGCCAACAAAGGCCTTGTGAATAAAATTCATGTTGTTTCAATTGGTCCAACAAAATCTCAAGATATCCTACGTCAATCTTTAGCGAAAGGTGCTGATACTTCAACTTTAGTTGATGTTGGCGAAGAAGAAATCGAACCGTTATCAGTTGCAAAGATCTTGAAACAAGTTGTCGAAAAGAATGAATCAAATTTAGTCATTTTAGGTAAACAAGCCATTGACGATGATTCAAATCATACTGGTCAAATGCTTGCCGGTCTTTTGAAATGGCCTCAAGCTACCAATGCTGCCAAAGTTGAAGTTAAAGGTGAAGAAGTTTTTGTCACCAGAGAAATTGACGGTGGTGAAGAAACTGTTAAATCTAAATTACCATTAATTATAACCACTGATTTACGTTTGAATGAACCTCGTTATGCCACTCTGCCAAATATGATGAAAGCTAAAAAGAAACCATTAGAAAAATTGAAACTAAGTGATTTTGATGTTGATACCACTAAACGTATTGAAGTTTTGAAAGTTGAAGAACCACCAGTTCGTAATGCTGGTATTAAAGTCGGTAGTGTTGATGATTTAGTTGCCAAATTAAAAGATCTGAAAGCTATCTAAATTTCACCACACTAGCCCGAAACAAGATTAGACATCAATCATCGAAAAGTTATCAAAAACTAAATACAACATACTTAATAAGAATCTTGAACTGTAGTAATGCTATGAGCTTGCATGGGCCGAGAAAATTGTTCATCCCACGTCGCCTTTTTTCACTAGATCCGAAAGGACAATCCCCATACTTTCTCGAAGAATATAAAAAAGTACATTCTCCCACTTTACGTAGTGTGAACAATAAAGAATAGACATCTACATCCCAAGTGCCAAAAATACGGCTCTATATAGATTTAGCACCAAATATGTCCACACTATCCAAATCAATTGAGTTCTTAGAACCACTCATCACCAAGACTGAGTTTGAAGAAAAACCTTTGGTTATTAGCATATCGGGACCTCAAGGGTCTGGGAAGTCTTATCTATCATCAAAATTAACACAATATTTGACAAGAACTTATCCAACTCTAAAATCGATCACAATATCTACTGATGATTTATATTTGAAGCATTTGGATCAAAAAAGATTGGCTCAAGAACATCCAAATACAAAATTATTGAACGGAAGAGGACTACCAGGTACTCATGATGTTGAATTGGGTTACACATTGATTTCAAAGATTGTAAATAGAGAATCTGGGTTTAAAATCCCGACATATAATAAGGCAGCTTTCAACGGTGAAGGTGATAGAAACAATGAAGATTTTTGGCAAGTAGTTGATAAACCGGTTGATATATTGATAGTTGAAGGTTGGTTTAATGGGTTTTTACCATTTGAAAATACAGATGAGGCAGAGGCCAAGTATAAAGATTCAACTTTTTTACAGAAATTCCCAATTGATGACATTTATGAAATAAATTCATTTTTAGATGAATACGTCAAGATTTGGGAATTTTTCGACGCTGATATTTTCTTCGATACTGATGATATTAATAATGTTTATCACTGGAGAATCCAACAAGAACATGAATTGATTGAGCAAAGAGGCACAGGAATGACTGATGAGCAAGTCAAGGCTTTCATAAGTAGATATATGGTGGTATATGAGCTGTATTACAAAGACTTCACAGAAAGGGGAACTCCATCTACACCGAAGGGACAAAATTTAAGAGTTAAAATTGATGAGAACCGTGGAATTGAAAAGATCGAACAATTTTGATTCAAGCATTTAATTTGCTCTAATAACTATAAATCAGAATACGTGTGTTGGGTATCATCTGACAATAAGCTGATGCACTGAGAGTTCAAAGTGCTAGATACTGAAGATCTAGTGTTCAGTGCTAAAGTCTTTGAACTTGGATTAGATTGATTAGTTTGATTACCCAATATGGTCCTCTTTCTTGAATGGTAAGCACGTTTTGAGGGTATGCGCCGTGTTGCTGATTCATTATTTGTACAGTGTGATCTGGCTTCGTAAGTTTTAGAAGTCACTCTCTTTAGGGAATCATTTGTAGAACCAAATGGTCTTCCTCTTTTCTTATCAGTATTTGAGGTATGACAGCTAATGCTTGGTGCTGGCTGTGGGTCTTCATGGATATTACTGAAAGAACTCTCAGGTGTCAAGGGTCTGTGATGGGAAGTTTGTTTGTTTTTGCTCTTTGGACTAGATATATTTGATTTCAATGATATAAATTCCAGAGATAGTTGAGTTTGTGATTGTGTTAGGGCTTTCAAATCAAGAGCAAAATCAATTTGTAGATTTTGGAAATCTTCTATTCTTCTCAAACATTTACTTATTGTCTCGTTCAATGTTTGGAAGTTGTTGCTTGTTTGTTTCTGCAAACTTTCCTCGTTGACATATTTGTTATTGAGCTTCTGAAGGGTATTAATAACAGTTTGTACTTTCCTGTTTAGTTGAAAGATCGGGTCAGTCTTCCCTGAGCTCGTTGGTATATTGTTTTTATCAATATGAGTGCCAAATTGTTCAACCATGGATCTTGTTGATTCAAGCACCTCTAGAACATGGGATAAATGACCTTGATCAAGCACCGTGGATTCTTTTTTATTCTTGGACAACGTTCTTGTGGCTGCTAGGATATTTGATGTTGATCTGGAAAATGATTTCAGTGTATCTTCCAATAGTTTTGTTGACGAATCTTTCCAAACCTTGAACTCATTTTTCAACTCTGTTGATGTGTTCTTTATTGATTCTGAGTTTTGTGTCATCTCATTAGTCAATTCCTTTGCCTTGTCTCTCAAGTCAATTGACTCTAATTCCAATCTACCAGCCCAAGTGATCAATTCTTTATTGATAAAGTCCTCATCCAATTCCTTCGGTGGCTCCAGCTCTTCTTCCTCATCTTCACCTTCATCTGTGTCATCAAAGTTTGTAAAATCTTTGATCATGTCTTGAACCTCTTCAGAACACATTTTATTATTCTTTTCGACATTCTTAAAGTTTTTTTTGGACATGTTTTACTTTTCAAGATATCTGTCACTTAAATGTATGTTGATCTCTTTGATAATGAAATGATTCGTAGAACTTATACGAAGTTTATATACTTTTTAATTAGCCGCCGAGTACCAACACAGAATTTCTACGGTTTGAAAACAGCTAAATCAATTATTTTTATTATCCCTTTAATCATTTCTCTAATATTAGTTTCCGAATCACGTCCATACAGAAAAGGAAGCACACTCAAGCTTCCTCAATGCTCTGCATCTTGGACAATTCAGTGTATGTCTTTGGAACCGCTCTACCTTTGATTGGCGATCTTACAATCCCAGATAAGGGGTATTCTTCATCTGTCACATCGTGGAACCAAGGGTGGCTCATAGCTTGTTTGATATTTAACCTTTGGTCTGGGTCAACGACAAGTAACTTGCTGATTAGGTCAAGTGCCAGGTCATCAATTGGGTCAAAATATGGACTATAAAATGCGTATTTACCAGCGATGATCTGCTCTCTCATGGAGGGCGGGCCTAGCTCATCACTAAACGGTGGAAACCCAACTAAACAAACATATAACAAGACACCCGCACTCCACAGATCAATGTTCTTTGAATACTTCCTTGTTGAGCCCAAGACCTCCGGTGCAACATATGCCGGGGTACCACATAATGTATTGGTAAATTGAAATTCACCAATGAATTTTGCTAATCCAAAATCTGCGATCTTTACAGAGACATCCAGCTCATCATCATCCCATGGTCCAGTAGCCCTCTCGCTTGATAACGTTCTGGGTGTGATGTTTAGCAGAATATTTTCCGGCTTAATGTCTCGATGGATGATATCCCTGTCATGTAAATATAATAGACCACTTAGTAATTGCCTGAATATGGCCTTAGTTTCACTTTGTCTTAAATTTTGCTTATTAACAATTCTGGTGAATAACTCACCGTTATTAACTTTTTCCAAAACAAGATATGTAGTGAAGGAATATTTGTTGATAGGCTCTGTATATGTACCTATCAATTTAACAACATTATCATGTTGAATACTCATCAGCACTTCAAGTTCTTGGTTGAATTGTTTTGTACTCTTGACATCATCAACTTTTTGTGGTTTGAAAATCTTCACAGCAAATGACTGACCAGTCCTCTTATTGATGGCTTCTTTTACCACAGCATAATGGCCTGATCCTAATTGTTTACCAACAACGTAATCATCAAAAAATGATGTTCTAGGTTTAGACCCCAGTACATTAGAAATATTTTCCTTATTACTATGACCGGTATCTTCATCTCTTTTGTACTTGAAGATAAATGCTCCAGTTTTAGCAAAATTCAATCTATCACCATTCTTTAGAAGTAAACTCTTCCCTGAAATCCTTGAACCATTCACAAATGTTCCATTCGAACTATGATCAATTACATTCAAAAAATGATTTTGTAAAACATCGTTCCAAACGGGTATAAATTCACAATGTTTTGTTGAGATATCAGTACCTCTTAGTACAATATCATTAGCCCTGCTTCTACCAACCACAACTGAAGACTTGTTGGGTATCACAAGATGTCCATCATCAGTCAAACTATATAACTTCCCGATCCCGTTATTTGCCACTGTAGTATGCGATCTTTTGATAGTAGCTGGATCCTCATCTGATAAATTTCGAGCCTACATCATATTAGTACAAGAAGAGAAGATAACCTCAATCACCACAATAAACCTACTCTTTTGTTACCAACTGGTATGATTGACATCCCGAATGTTATCTTTGAACAGTTTATAGAAAAGTCGATATCAGAGAAGACCGAAAAGAGGACGAAATTATAGTTTTTTGACAGAGGTGAGATTTTCCATCGTATACAGGATGAATTGTAAACAAACGCGAAACGCGAAAGGGTATACGCACACATTTATGATTCTCATTACATATCATATGCTTGAGATCCAATTAAGTTTTCATGACATTGGATCTATGCTTTTTGAGAATTGCTCCAGGTTGCTCTTGCTCTGGAAGAGTGAATAGGTGAAGGGAAACTGATAATTGAAATTCAATTAGTAGTTCGTGAGCTGAAGAAGCAGAGGCTCGCATACAACAGGAAGTAGAAGGAACTATCAGCATCTGTGATATATATTAACAGTAGCTCATTGAAGATTCTCAATGCGATTATTTATTCATCAAATGGCAACCAAATACATATAATGTCTTCACCAATCACAGAGTGTACATGAGATGACAAGATATATAGTGGTTCAGTTTACGATCACAACGGTTACAAACAGGTATTTAGTCATAAGGAAACGTACCCATCTTCCAGGAGTCACTCTATTAAAGTGAAAGACTATATGAATTTATGAACTGAAAACATTTGGCTAACACTATCTAGACCAAGATCAAGGTACTACAGATTCTGATACAATTACCATCATTCTCCAAACGATCTATTTATTCTTCTATCAACGTAATAACGCACCACAGTAGTCCTCGATTTGTAAAACTTCCAACATGTACTTCAATTCTTTCAAGCTCTTTGATTGTGGATCCCATGTCTTATAGGACTCAATAAACTTGGCAATCCAATTATGTGAATCAATGTTTTTGATTTTTTTAAAATCGTCAACAAATGCGTGCAATGTCCATATCAAATTGTATTCATTATCAAGGATTGAGTCATTCACTATATCTAAACTGATTCTTTTGCATTGAAACAGCGAAGTGGTGCTTAATGTGTTCTTGATTGCATTTGAAAAATCATTCTTATCTAGATGATCTGCGATTGATATGGTTGAGTTGAAGAATTTGTTGAGCTGTATGAGGAGTCTTGTAGCAGGATGTCCAAGGTTATGCGCAATTAATAGAATTTGGAAAAGAATGACTTCAAATGTGTTATCATAACTGGAATCCAGTATATGGATGGACCTGAATATGTTTGGATGCTTTAAATGGATGGCTAACGAGCCTGGGATTGAATTCAAAGTCCCTATGAATGTAAATTTAACGTTATGCTGCTCAATAAGGTTCATCATAATTTGATTAAAATCTGCACAATAGCTAACACTTGCCTTACTAGCTTCATCTAAATGAGGGCCCGGTATTATACCATCAACACTTAAAATCCCAAATTTCTTAGTATTTGTAAACAGGTTTCTCTCGATCAAGATATCTAAAAGCTTTGCACTCAAAGGAACAGAATAATCATTACCTGCAATAAACACAAAATCTATTTTTTTGAAATGTTCTCTCCAATTGATCAACAATTTGAACAAATCTTCAAATGAATTATCATTGATCTTTGCCGCTTCCAAAGAGACACTTTCAACTTGGTAGTCAAAACTGGTCTCTTTATCAGCATACCAATCCTTAATAGAATCAACGGCCAATGAAGTTAATGATTGTGCATGCAAATTTCCACGACTTCCCTTGGAACCGCCAACAATTGATATTACCAGGATATAGCGTATTAGGGGCTTATGTGGATTCCGTTTGATATAAATATGTTTCTCCGTAGGATAATTGTAGTATAATTCAGTTGCAATGCGAACCTTTGTCCTATATGTGATTTCCCTGTAGCATTCATCTAAGTTTGGTACGACTTCCCCAACTTCATCACTAGTTTTGGCCACATGAGCAGGAAACTTGTTCATTTCGACGGGTGAGGCCTCCGTTCTAGTATCCAGCACAGACAACTCACCATCTTTTCTATCATTGTAATGGTTCTGATACCAAGCCCAAACTGAATCGGGGTTCTGTATAGCTTTCTTTGCCTCTTTCAAGTTCTTCTTTAACTCAATCGAACTCAACAGCTCTTGGTTCAAGGTCTCTTCGCTGTGATTGGTCTTAGGCCACATCCATCCAAACCAACCATTGTCAGTTGGTGTTGCGGATGTTAAAGTTGATGAATGCTCAGATTGGTTATCAAGATGTCTTTCTTGTTGGTAAGGTAAAGCTGAGAGTTGATTTGCTGGGAAATTGAACGTCTCGGCTGAGATATAGGTTAGTGGATTAACCCAGCTATGCCAGGGATTTGAGGATTGTTCAGCATTACTAGTGGGTGTCATATTATGGGCTTCTGTTGTCGAATTTTGTATTATTCCAGAGTTTAGTGCGACAGCATCCGGTCGTTGTGGTTTGTAAACTTGCTGCGATTGCTCATGCCGTATGTTTAAGACACCATTTGCAGGGGTCACTTCTGGTGCTCCAGGCATCTCCAAGGGATCTATAGATGACAGCTTTCTCTGAACATGTTCAGCTGATCCTTGCTTCTTCTTCCAATACTTCCAAGCTGTTGATAGATTAGATGAACTTAAATCCTCATTTGTGGATTCCTGTATGCTTCTGACGGTAGGGTCTGGCTGCAATTCCTCTTTGGTTGGGATCTCAGATTCCATGGTTACTTCCTGTACCAAGTCCCTTAACTTTGGAGAGTAAAATAAAGCTCAATATCCTCAATCAACAAAGATTATTTCCTATTGTTTTGGTTTGGATTTCTAAATAGTTTATATCTTGCAAGCCAAACCTTCGCAAATTCGCGGTAAAGTTAAAAAGATGGCTGCGATGATAACCATCCCAGACTCACGGATCCAAGATTCTGTTAGAAACAGGGAGCAAATATCTTCAAAGTGGCTTGGAAATGACTGATATTCCTATATGGAAAAGTTCAATAACAAGAGCACTCAAAGATAGAGATTTGATTGAGAAATCCAGTTCCAATGATGTGTTCTCAGGTTGTGAGTATTTCCCCAGAACCATAGGCATTTAATTAAAAAACCAGAACTAACTTCTTCAATCAAAGTGGAAACCCTGTACGAAAGATTGAGACAATCTGAGAGTAATTACTCCAAACTACAGACTACAGACATCCGAAGGTATGTAAGTTCTGGGTCAACGTTAGGGACCTCTAATCTAACAATACCAGCGAACTCCAGGAGTTATTGTTAAAGAATGAAGAACTAAAGGTGCTGGTAAAGAAAGAACAGAAAGAACACCAAGAGAACGTCCAAATAACGAATACGCTTAAGATTGAAAATGCCAAATTAAAAAGGGATAATATTTCGTTGACTAAAGCGGTCGCAAGACTCACTGATAAGCTAAACACACAAACAGAAGAGTTTCAACACAAAAATAAGTCTATTGAATTAGTCAATGATGAAATCGTTTCTCTCTCCATTCAAAACAACCTGCTTACTGATAAAGTTTCAAAATTGGAGAAAGAAAATGCTGAAATGGTGAAGAGATGGATTGACAAGGTAAAGTCTGATGCTGATAAGATGAATGAAGCGAATGCGTTTCTGGAGTCCTATGATCGCTCAAAATCTCCTTGATATAAGAATCAAATAAAAGAAGCAGTAATCCACAACTTCGAAGTCTTCTCCAGATCATCAGATACTGGAAACCCCCAAATGATAGCATCTAGACAATGGCCTTTTTTGTTCTTTCAGGATTAGGCATTGTCTGGTCGGACCTTAAATCTTCCAGACCTCTTTGTATGATTTCTCTCCTTATGAAATCTTCTGTGAAGGCATCAGCGCTGTTGTCATATCCAGACTGTTCCTCTGCAGAAACTTGATCATTACGATGTTTCTTCTTGGGTTTTTTGTCTTCATCAAAGTTTTCCTCGTTTAATAACTTGTATAGTGAGCTTTCTCTGTCAGTGTATAGGCGTTCGAAGTTTCCAGTTTCTGCAACTTTACCATCATGTCCCAACACAATAATGATATCAGCTTTCCTTATAGTAGATAGACGATGTGCAATTGAGATAGTGGTGAGTTTTTCATCTTTCATCAATTGTTGTAATGTTTGATTAATGGCATATTCACTCTTGCTGTCAAGGGCAGATGTTGCCTCATCTAAGATTAAAACTGACGGGTTTTTAATTAAGGCCCTGGCAAGTGAAATTCTCTGTTTTTGTCCACCAGATAATAGAGCACCTCTTGGGCCAATTATAGTATCATAACCTTCTGAGAACTTTGTAATAAACCCGTGACAATTTGCTTTCTCAGCAGCTTCAATAACTCTTTCAAGTTCAACATCTTGTTCTTTCAACCCATAAACTATATTTTCACGGATCGTACCAGACATTAATATTGGTTCTTGTTGAACAACACCTAAATGTCTTCTGAGGCTTTTTGCATTGTATTTCGAGATATCTTTCCCATCCAATAAAATCTCACCCCCAGTGACATCATAATAACGAAGCAAGAGAGATGTGATTGTAGACTTTCCCTTACCTGAAGGACCCACAACACAAACGTTCGAATTTTCAGGAATTCTAAAATTTAAGTCGTCAAATATTTGAATCTTTGGTCTGGTTGGATAGGCAAATGAAACATTTCTAAATTCGATTTGGCCTCGAGGTCTTTCTATCAGAGGTAGTCCAATAGTAGCATTGATCCGAGGTTCTCTATCTGTCAATTCAAACAATCTCGATGCAGCACCCGTACCTTTCATCAAATCTGAGTAGAAACTCGAAAGGCTATATGTAGCAGTGCTAGCATACTCAGTGTAAAGTACGAAAGCGGCTAAATCACCAACAGATAATGCTCCTTGTGCAACCAAGAGGGCACCATAACCTAATACAGCTATGAACGCAGCATCAAAAATGAACGAATAGCCAGCATAGAACTTAGAATTCAAGTAAGCTTCTTCTTTCCCTACCCTGAAAACTCCTCTTATCGCTTCATTGTACTTGAATAGCTCTTTTCTTTCAGCAACGAAACTTTGTGTGGTCTTTATAGCATTGAGCTGTTCTTCTCCAACTTTACTTAGGTTACCAGTAGCCTTTTGAAGTCTTCTTGAAATGTTACGAAGCCTTGTACCATACATGATTGAACCTATAATGGATACTGGTAGACAGGCACTGAACAATAAAAACAACTGGGGACTGATAAAAGCCATAGCACCAAGACCAGCTGCTCCGTTTAAAAGAGCCCTGCAACCCTCACTAATATTTTGGGTCATGGCCCTGGAAACCAAATAAGCATCAGTATTCAATCTTGAAATCAGATCACCAACTTTATTGACATCAAAAAATTCAGCATCTTGAGACATCGTCTTTTTGACAACATTGGATCTTAGCCTTGCCACCATTTGTTCACCTAGAATTCTTAATATAATTATACGCCCATAGTTTGCAGAAATACCCACCAATAATAGCCCAGCAATGATTGAAAGGAATTGATATAATGAAAGTCCGTATATAATTGGTGGTAGCTCACCATCAACAACATTTTTGGCGGAATCTAAAACAAGACCATATACTTTTGGAAGTAATAGCCCTATGGAACATGATATCACTAGAAGAGTTATTGCAAGAACTAGTAATCTTTTATCATACGTGATCATTCCAAATAATCTTTTAAGATCAGCCCAAGCAAAAGATATACCTTGCTCTTCCTGTTCTTGTTCTTTCGACTTTTCAAGCTGCTCAGACGTTTCACTTGATGTCTCATCATGTTGTTCCTTGTTATCATCTTTAGGCTTTTGTGAGTATAGACGAGCTTGGACCTGTGGGAAAGGCTGACCTGGAAATAGATGAGATGGCCTATTTGTTATTAATGGATCTGGTAAACCATTAATGTTTTTGGATATCGAGGTAAATGTGGAGAAATCATGATAATGACCACTGTTCAGCGAAGAAAACACAGTTCTATTTTTCAATAAGCACCTTGTAACTATTGATGACCTTGAAACTGGATGTACTATCCTCAATGAAGGCTTCAAAATGATAAACATTATTTCAGGCTCTCTCAAACTGACTTAGCATATGGTTTACCGAATTGGCCACTTATTCAGCTAGTGCAGCTTATATCTTTTTATAGCCTTTTTGAACTTGAGTATATGCTAAGAAGAGATGATGCAATCTGATTGGAGTTATTTCTTGACGGTTCAGTTGTTGGATTGGCACCTTCTTAAATTTCGTTAAATGACTCCAAACGAAGTCCATTTGTGCTGGAAAACTAGCGCTCCCGAGTGTGCGTATCGCCTACAGCACAACCCAATTATCAATATGATCGAGATACGATTATTACATTGCTACAATCAATAATAATGGAGGGATATCTCTTTCTAAATGGATAAATGTGTGATTTATTTTACTTTTGTATGTATGTAGTTGTCATGTTCGTGAGATCTGTGTTATTGCTTCAATTCAATGAATCTATTCATGTATCTAGTTTTTCACTAATGGTTGGGCTTCTTGAGGAACACCGTCGACGAATTTGATGACTTTAGCTTCTGAAGCTTCTCTAATCTGCACTTTTTGTGTGTTGAATTCTGGCTTCAAAGACTTTCTGACAGTTGAAGCAGAGATTTGTAAGTATTTGTTGAATCTATTAAATTGTTAGTTTCAAATGAATCCATGATACTATATTCATAATCAATCAATTGCCAGCCATTGTATCTGATAATTGCTCTTAAATTCAAGATATTTGAAAACTTACGAGAAACCAGCTTTTCTCCAGGATGACATTGTGGAATATTGATTAGTTGTTGAGTTGACAAGATGTGATTTCCTCTATCAACAGCTTTAACCTATGTGAATGCTCCCTTTATTTCTTGAAAAACACCAACTTCTTGAAGAAATTTGATTTGTTCTGAAAATTACGCTGACAGAATTTTAACTTCCATATTGGGAAGTGAAAGTGTATCTGTATCTGGATTGTGTCATTCCTCACGGGTAAATTGCGCGAATCCGCGAAATTTATCATTTTTCGAAAACCTCACTCTATAAAGATTTATGCGATGAGATGAGCTGAAGAGGACTTGATCTAACGGTATTTAAGGCGAATTTCTGCTACTTGTGACCTGAAGATGACTGTTTCCCGGGACCACTACTACAAGCTGAGTAGTGATATAGAGAAAGAGAGAATCGAAGCAGCTATCGCCTTGATAAATGAGTTGAACGAGGCCAATGAAGATGCTGAATGGGAATATGCCTTAACCAGATTGATCAAAGGTCTGTCTTCTTCAAGAGGTTCTTCAAGACTAGGTTTCTCGACATGTTTGACCGAATTGATCAACATCAGGCTGTCCAACAACTCTTTGACTTTGCAACAACTTATTGATCTGATAAACACTAATACTAAGGTCTCTAGTTCTATGAACGGTAAAGAAGAACGTGCTGTTTTGTTTGGAAAGTTATTTGGCTTACAATGTATTTCCAATTTAAACTCAGGTGTCTTCTCTACAGACGTCAGTTCCGATGAATTCAAACTAATAGTTGACAACCTGTTTGAACTATCTGCTTTGAAATCATGGATCAGAGAACCAACGTTGTTTACCATTGTCAACTTATTTGGATCGATCTATGCAAAGCTAGATGTGAACTCTGTAACTTATGTTTTCAAGAAGTTGGATGAAAAACAATTCTCCCTAACAACTGAAGGTTTGGCAATATATTTATCCGTTCCATCTGATTTCAGAAACTCCACGTTGAAGGCCTTGGACTTTGAGAACCCAACGTGGAAAGATGCTGATCCGTTAAAACATTCAAACATATCCCTTTTAGCCAAAGTCTTGAAGGATATCTCCAGTGGTGATGATACAGAAGAAAGCGCTAAAGGTAACAACAAGAAGAAAGGTTCATGGTCACCAAGGCTTCACTTTGTTTGGCCATTGATCGTGAGAGAGCTCACAACTGTCAACGCCGACGAGCCAGTTGATGAAGAAGCTGAAAACTCCAAGAAAAGAAAGAAGTCAAGCAAGGAAGGTAAAAAAAAATCCAAATCGAATGGTAAATCACAAGTTTCCACCAGTGAATACGTTACTGTCCATGAATTCTGGAAGATCATAATAGATGAGGGATTTTTTAGTGAAAAGGCATCGCATGAACGTAAATACTGGGGTTTCGAGATCTTTGAATTGTTATTTGCTTCAGTCTCTCCAGAAATCACGTCTTCGTTGTTTACTCAAAACTTCATGAGATCATTAATTAATCAAACATCTGATAACAATAGACTATTAAATAAAGTCGCCAAAAAGACACTCACCATTATCTCTGAAATTTCTATTCAGCAGCCTCCAAAGGCCATTCATGTCTTACAAAACTTGTTATCTGGTGAGTTTGGTAGTTTGCAATTTGATAGATTAACCAAGTCTAAAACCACCGAGACCATTATAGTTAAAACGAAGGCAAACTCTATTATTGCCAAATATTTTATCGATCTACTCAAGAATCCAACAATCAAGAGTCAACAAGATGATGCTGGTGCTACTCTCAAGACTCAGAAATGGGCTATTGATCAACTGCTACATTTGGTTCGTGGTAAGAAGGCCAATATTGAAATTGAGACTGATTTGAAATGGTTAGATTCGATTCTCAAATGCCTTGTCAAAATTGCCTTTTTCAAGAAGAAGGATGTTGAGGAATCTGCAATTGCTGAGTTTGCACAAGAAAGATTGAACTCTATACTATCAGATGTTGTCACTATCGAGCGTACGGATAACCAAACTTGGTCTTTCAAAACATTGAGTTTCTTGATTGACTATTCTGGTGATGAAGTTCCAATTTTTGAATTCGATGAAGAATTACAAGCCGTTAAGGATAAATCTTTAAAAATCTTAAAGAAAATCAGAAATAAGAGAGAAAGTTCTCAACATATTGATAGTTCAAGATTACTTGTTTTTGAGTTGTTATTCTCCATGGTTACGATCCAGCTATTTTCAGGTGATTCTGAATCGGTTGATACATTACAAGAACTGCAAGATTACTATTATGAAAACAAGAAGCAGGGTGAAAATGAAGAAGATGAAGATAAGCAGGATAGTGTTATTGGTATTGTTGAGATTTTGTTAAATTTCGTCAGTCAAAAAAGTGCTTTGTTGAAAAAATTGAGTATGATTGTCTGGGAAAACTTTTGTGAAAAAATCGATCTCGGTGCATTGGAACTATTATTTGATGTTATCAAGACAAAAGAGAATAAGGAAGGTCAAAAGGCACTTTTTGAAGGCGAAGATGAATTCATTGATGAAGATGAAGAAGAAGATGAAGAACACGAACATGGACATGACCATAGCGCTGAAAAAGATGAAAGTGAAGATGAGAGTGAAGAAAGCGATGAGACTGATGATAGTGACGACAACGACGACGACGACGACGACGACGACGACGATGAAGATGGTGATGAAGCTGTCTCAGAACTGGAAAAGAAAACAAACCTTGCACTCGCTGAAGCTTTGAATATTCCTCAGCATGACGGAGAAGTCACATTTTCCAGTGATGATGATGACGACATATCTGATGATTCAATGGATGATGAACAAATGATGGCCATCGATGGACATTTATCCAAGATTTTCAAACAGCGTCGCGATGCCTTGGATAACATTCAAACTGGTAATAAGAGAAAAGCAGAAGTTCAAGATGCCAGACAAAATATTTTATTGTTTAAACATCGTGTTTTAGATTTACTTGAAATTTTTGCAAAGAAAAACCCAAACAGTGAATTACTGGTTTACACTATTGAACCATTATTAAATGGACTTAAGTTGACACTGGACAAATCTCTAGGTGTCAAAATTCATAAATTACTAAAGAACAGAATTTGCAAATCCAAGATAGACGTCAGTACCTTATCTAAAGATTACTTATTCGAAACTTTAGAGCATATACAAGCTGGCGTTTTAAAAACTTCAAACACCAATGACTTCAACTTATCTGCATCTCAGTGCTCAATCTTTGTTGCCAAACAAATTCTCACCTTGGATGACTCTTTAGCTGATCAAATAATAGACCAATATACTGATTTGTTGAAGAGATGGTGGGCAAAGAAGAATTCTAGATTGACATGTTCAATCTTCTTTGATTTCCTCAATTGGTTATCATCTAAAAGAACCCAAAACTAATCCACATTGAAGATCTTTTCTCATTGACTGATGCTGTTCATAATATATTTGTAATATAATTCAAATCTTTTGGTGTCATATTGTCGACTTCACCATTATGATAGTTGTTCTTTTAAAAAGTGTGAAGGAATGTTGTAAATAAGAAAAGGATTTGAAAATACAAGAATAATAGACCATTAATAAATATTAACGTCGTGATCAAAAAAAGAAATGAGGTATTCCATAAAAATAGCTTAGAGAATTGGGTATCTGTAAATGTAAAAAAGTAGCACTATCTAAAATCCAGCATCCGGAAGTCTTTCTGGAAGACTTTCATTGTTGTTGTCATTTGACTCTTGTTGGAGAAGTTTTGCTCTTGCCTCATTACTCTTTTTATCAGTCTCGATCTTGTTATTTATGAGAAATATAGCCGTCTGGTTTCCTGCACTCGTACCAACTAATGTTATTTTACGTTCTTTTGAATCTGGATTTGGATCAGCAATTTGAATCTTAGAGCCAGATGTATCTTTAATCTGTTTAATATTTTTCCCACTTTTACCAATCACATTCCCAACATATTCATCAGGAATCAAAATCTCTTGTGTTATTTGTGGATTACCACCCAGAGGCAGTGCTAGTGGGTTTAGTGGCATAGTATTCAGACCAAATTGCGATGGCCTACTATTGTTTTGAAACTTCCCGTTATGATTCCTATTACTTTGTCCCCTGGCAAAATTGTTGAATTGAAGCAGTTGACGTTGATCAAATTGAGGTATCTGACCAAAGTTCATCATGTTATTGAATAGTAATGGATTTTGTGGTAGTCCTGGTTGTTGATGTGGATGTTGATGTTGCTGCTGTTGTTGGCCAGGGTCGTAAAATATGACTTTGCCTTTGAATTGAGGTTTATGGGAAAGGACAGTTTGTGCGACGTAATATGTTGCAATATGAATTGAATCTGCAACACCAGCTATTGTTAAACAACGATCTGTGGAAAAGGGCATTGAGTGGCTACTAGCACTTAATTTAGCAGCAGAATTCTCTTCAATCTCTTTAAACCTTGCACCTTGCTTCCCAATAACATATCCAATCACTTGATGGGGTATCAACAGTAGTAGAGAGAAATGTTGTGAATCGACTGTGGATGGGACACCTTCTTCTTCATCTAAGATGGCTCTCGTCATTAATCCAAAAGCTTTAGCAACATTTTCAGCTGGTCCTCTGACATGTATGACACGCTCTGTAATACCACGGATGTTCTCACTAACATTGATTCTCGTGCTTGATGTTTCTTTAATATGGCTGATTTTTTCACCACCTTTCCCTACAACTAATGCAGCTTCCTTAACTTGACACAACATCCGGAAGTGAACATAAGTTGGATCTCCGCCCTCTTGTTGTTGCTGTACTTTGTGACTCGATATTGCCCTTGCACCTTCACCCTGGTCCCCATTCTGTGAGGATAGACTATCATTAGCTTCATCGCCAGCTTTCATATCCTGGTCCTGGCTACCATCCTGGTCATCTTGTGCCTCGATTGCTTCTGCATCCAAGGCGACCCTCTTTATAGCAGCATTCGACAGATCTGTATTGTTGTCCTCCTCGTTTTTACGCTTCAGCATGGTTTCAATTGGATTTCTGGCAGTTTGATGATGACTAGCAAAGGCTTCTTATTTGCACTTTAGGCACTTCAGGGACAATGTTTTGTTCTTTGAAGTCGCGTCAAACAGCTAAAGTGAAATTTTCCATAGTTTTGAGGGACAATTCGCGGAAATTTTCAGTTATTTGAGTCCTGTTACTAACTCTTTGGATGAGTATAGTTCCATCTTGAAGTACATAATTACCACAAAATATCATGAATCAAGAGGAAGCAGAGACTGAGAAGAGAGAAGAAGAGTATATCGAAGAGGAGGATGAGGATTTTGATCCAGAAAATGGTGAGTTTTCCCTGATATTCTGTTATTGAAAATCTAAATAAGTACTAACTGTGATCCTCAAAGCACAAGATGATAACTTCTCCAGTGATGACGATGACGAGGAGGCGAAACCTTCTAAGAAGGCCAAAAAGACAGGGAAATCATCCAAAGTTGATAATGAAGATCTCGATTTTGCAACTGAGAAGGAAGTCAAGAGTGCCAACTATGGAAGAATCGAAAGCGCAGAAGGCGGTTTGATCAAAACTAGAACACAAAGAGCACAAGAAGAACAACAATCAAAACAGTTTAAGTTTGTATCCAGTGCCAAAAGTGATGTGAATGTAGATGATTTATGGCAAAAGCTACAAGAGCAATCTAAACAAAGATTATCAGTTAGATACAGCTCTTCATCTCCGTCGCCTTCTGATAATATCCCACAGACTCTTAATGCCAATGAAAAAATAAAGATAAGAAGAAAGTATGAATATGCTGGTGAAATCGTTACAGAAGATAGATGGGTTGATAGAGAATCTGCGGAAGCCAGAGAATATTTGAATTCCATAAAGAAGGATCCAAAGGCTAAAGCTGAAACCAAAGAAGATTTCCAAAAAGCAGAAAAGAATAAGCCTGAGGAGGGCAAAAGACTAAGAATCAAAAGAAAGAGACCACCTCTGTTGGAAGGAATCATAAGTGGTGCGATTAAACCGAAGTTCAACACTTTGGAGAAGTCCAAGTTGGATTTCGCACAATTTGTCGATAAGGAAGGTATTGATGATGAATTAAGACAACATAATAAGAATGGTTATTTGGAGAAGCAAGATTTCTTGAGCAGAGTTGAATTCTTCAAAGATACTCAAATCAAAGAAATTAGAAAGAAAGAATTAGCCAATAAGCAATAAAGTATATGATACAATTTTAATGAATGTTACGAATCTACTACATATCTCATGTTTGTAATAAAATAATAAATATCTATCAACATTGAAATCTATGAAACGCGTCTGACCTAAAAATGTGGAACACCTAATGATGTGAGTGTCATATTTACAATACTGAACATACCTTCACCTAATACCAATCCACTGCTAAACACAATCATTGCAGTTTTACCTTCATGAGAATGTTTACATCTTTTCAACCAAAGATATGCAATGACACCACCAATGAATCTTGCAATAGTAAATGAAGGTGTGTTATAGATCCCAACACCTACTGCAACTCCTGAAGGTAGCCAAATCAATTTACTTTGCACTCTTGGGTTATGCTTGAAGACATTTTTGATTAATGAAATGATACCAAAGATTAAACCAAATAAAATAGAAAATTCAAAAGCATATGGTGGTAAACCTTCACCAGTGACTAATCTTGAACAATCAATCCAAATAACAGCAGTAGGGATTCTGAACACTTTGTTTGGAATTTCATAAACAATATTATAAATTTTGTACATTATTGCACTTAGGAAAATTGACCAAACAGTCCCAATCATTTGTGCAACAAATTGAGCTCTTGGTGAGGCACCTAATAAATGACCAGTTTTCAAATCTTGCATTAAATCTCCAGCTTGTTGAGCACCTGCTTCTGCAATGGCACCTGCAACAAGATTTACCAAAACTGAGCCTGGATGATTCTTTGGAATGATTATAGCAAATAATAATTGTGATAATTTCCCAATCCCACTTACTGGATTTAAATCAGTTTCACCTAATGCTCTGACACCAAGAACTGATAAGAATAATGCCAATATTATGGCAATAATTAATGAATAAACAGGAACGATCGTAGTGCCAAATAATGAAACCATCGCCACGATGCAAATAACAGTGGAGATTAAAAGTCCGACTATAACAGTTGTTGTATGAATCAGATGCTGCGGATCTGCTTCATTATCATCATAACTACCAGTAGGGATAGGATTATTTGAATCTATTTCAGCTCGATTATTAGGTCTTTGCAATTGACCATTTTTATTCAGTTTTGATTTCCCCGAGTGGGCCAAATAAAATCTCCAAGCTGATTGAATAGTAACAACAACGAATGAAACAACACTATCACTAACCATCACTGCAAGACTGATCCATAAGATCCAACCTTGAGCACCTGATTTCCAATCATCAATTTCACCAGGGGCCCAACCTAAATTTTTAGAAATTGGTGCTAAGATCCCCCAACCCAAGATTGCTCCAAAAAGCATGTATGAAACTGTTGGTAATCCCATTATTATACCTTGACCTATATATGCTGGTGAAGGTTGTAATGTCCATAAGTAATGATTTGCTAAATAAGAGCCAAAGATTGGTAAATTTTTCAAGATAGGGATGAAATATGAAATAACAGTATAAGAAGATGAAACTGTGAATGTTGCTAGTAATGAATTGATGTTCTTGTTGTATGCATCTGCTGATTTTAGTTCTTTTAAAGGAGGACTTTCTAATAATGGAGTAGTCTCTCTAGATATTGGGTCCTCTTGTTCAGAAGTTGAAGTTGTAGGAAAATCTTGTTGATTATTGGTGATATTTAATTCTTCATCGCTTTCAACCAACAATTCATTATAATCACAAGTTGCCTTAGCGTTGAAAGTATCTTCATGACGAATTTCTGTATTATTTAACACTGAGATTAAAGTAGCAGTGGCACTTCCAGAAGGGAATGGTAATTTTTCCTTTATAATAACTTGCTTTCTTAATGGGATTGCAAAAAAAATTCCAAAGAATGCTAAACCACTTGACCATATTATTAATTCAATTAATGAAAAATTAACTAATTTCCCCGTACCTGATTCATCACTTGTCATGAATTTTTCAATAGCAGGAACAACACCAACGAATCCATAAGCTAAAGGACCAGTCCCCACTGCAACTGATATACTTTGAATAAATACATTTTCCACATCAGTAAATTTGTAGGAAAGATATGGTCGTAGTTGTTTAAAAATTGCAAATGCTAATAATGCAGATGGTAAAGACATCATAGATAACCAACCTGTTTGTAAACCAAATTGGAAATTTGAAATTAAAACTATTGAACCAATCAATAAACCTGCTATGATGGCTCTCGGAGTGATTTGTTTGATATCAGCCTTATCGTTGAAGAGATGATCATCTGGAGCGATCTCATTGACAGCAGTAGTCATGATGGATTGCTCTGTGTTCTGTGTTCTGTATTGTATAATAATTAATCAAGTTGATTGTGGATGAGAATTTGATTATAGGTATGATTCATATATATATATATGGCCCACTGTTTCTCGCTTATCTATTGTTGCTGATTAATACCGGTTGTTTGTGGGCAATCTTCAACCTAATCGTTCTCCTCAGCTCATATATGAGTCAATATAGATGGTTTAAATTGTAAACAAATAAAGCTATTTATTCTTTTTTCAAATTCAACAGCCAAAAATTCCCATTTCATAGAAACTGTTCCGCGATATGTTGAAGTTTTATTGGTTCAAGTTTATAGATTTCCACTATGGCGTTTTTCGGTTTGTTTTTTTTTTAAAGGGAAAAAAAGACCCGATGGGGAGTTACGACCGACTACACAATCACAGAACAATCACAACCTTTCCAATTGGGCATTAGGATTATTAGTATATTAGTTTATTTTTCTTCCTCTTCATCTTGTTCTCCAAACAAGATATAGTTTAATATATCACTTAATGTTACCACTCCAATTAATTTGCCATCATCATCAACAACAAATAATCTATGCAATCTTGATTTTCTAATGTTATCCATTATTGTGGATAAATTATCATTAACAGTACATGTATAAACCCCTTCGAAATCATCCGACCTTCTCATCAATGCCTCGCCAACACTTAATGAAAGGTCGTTATAAATCCCACCTTTAATTAAACCTAAAACATCAACAGCTTCATAAACATTGATCAATTTTTTATTCTCATCAACAATTGGGATGGAACTAACAGACCCATGACTTAATAATTGAATTACATCAATCACTGGAGTATCCATTGTTGCAGTGGAGATTTGTTTTTCAGTACCAATTCCTAATTCTTTTAATGATTGTAATAACATTACAGTTTCTTTACAATTTAAAGAAACAAATTTCAAGATACGATATTGAGTTAAAACACTCACAACGATTTCTCTATGAGTATCTTCATCTTCATCAATCAATGGGATTCTTCTTGATCTTGCCTCTATCATCTTAACACAAGCATCGTATAAAGGTTTGAAAGGATGTATTGAACCAGTATCAATAGGTTCGACACCAATTGCCTTTTCCACATCTTTCAATCCGTTCAAAGTTAATCGATCAACAAATTCAAATTTATCAGGATTTTGGAAATAATACTGTATCACATTTATAAAATCTTGAGAATTTAATAAACCTGCAAATCTTGAAGTTTTAGGATCCCAAAGTGGAGCTGAAACGATATTATTTTGTAATAAGATATTTAATGATTTCTTCACTAATAATGAAGTATCCAAAACAACTAATCTATAAGAAACTGGTAAAACATCATATGAAGTTTTAGATTTTAAAAAATGTCTAATTGCTTGTACAGCAGCTTTTTGGTCACTAATTATTTTGTTGGCATCTTTTGGACCATCATCAATATGTGGTTTACCGATATGTGTTGATTGAAGTCTTGATTCTATTGAAGGTAGTCCTGACATTTTGGGATTTCCAATCAGTTATTCTTTGACTGTTCGAAGTTGTGTTAGCAAGGGGGAGGGGGTGGGTAATCAAAGTTATAAATAATCTTGGGTTTATATGTGTTTCTCCTAAATGTTTAGAAATAGAATTAATATTCAATATCTTTTCAACCTGATTTTTATTAAATGGAGACTTTTTCAATCTTTATGGAAATCTCCATATAATATTGCTTCAATTGTTTAATTTTAAGCATTTTCAACATTTTATGGAGATTTTGATTTTTGTTCTTTTTGAAACTCCAAAATTCATAGGAGGCTTGCTTACATAACACCATATAAAATGTTATTATTCTTCATTAAAAGATACAATAGTAGAAAGATTCCGCTAGAAAACAATTAATTATAGAGATAAAGGATATGCTAAGTATAATATTACATATCCAATAACAATCACCAATAACAAACAATAAATAAAATCAATTTTACTGTTGACCTAACAACGATTTCACAGAACGCATTCGCGCACTAGTGTTACCCGTAGAACAAATTTTTTTCTCAACTATAAAAGGAACAAATTCCCACTTTTTCACACTGCACTATATTCTTTTAAAGAACCCAAATCTCTTTGCCTTTTGGCTTAGATCAAGTGTAGTATCTGTTCTTTTCAGTGTAACAACTGGAATATTCTCATTGAGAATTTTTATATTGTTACCTTTATTTTTGGATTCTGGTGAAGATTTCTTTTGGGCTTGCTCATGGATTTCATCACATGGTGTCGTTGTCATTGCACTGCTTTGACTTCTGACGCAAACTTCTTTTTAAATGATTTAATCGATGAGTTCATTGATTTTGTTTAAAATGTTGAATTACCTAATGGGTTGGAATTATAGATCGTTTTGTTGATAAGAGAAGTAGGGAGAATTTCTCAATTGACCAGTTTGTCTATTATACAGATCGATCAAATGTCCCTGATCATAATATGATATAACTTATACGACCTATAGTACGTTTGTAATGATAAACCAAATGCTTTTATTAATTGATGCGCTATGTTCCCAATTTGATCTCGTATCTTAATTCACACCAAAGACAGTTCTATTATTTAATCCCAATTCTTCACATCTTTTCAATTTAAACTCTTCAAACTCTTGTTCAAAATTCAATTCATTTGTATCAGTTTTTTTTTGAATCTTTGTTATAAATTCTTCGAAAAATGGAGTATTTTTCCTTATATCTTCCTTTAAATCTTTTAAAAAATCTTGTAATATATATAATTCTTGTAATAATTCTTCATATAATGCATCATAATCATTAAAGTTGACTATTATTAGCTCTGACCCAAATGAAGAGTTTAAATGGAAATCAGTTGTTGAATTTGAATTTTCAATTAATGATATGAATAAATTGATAATTTTATTAAATTTGGTCAATATTAAAGAATAATCAATATGAAGATTCATAATGATTTGTAAATTATATTTTGATGAATAAATTGTATTTGCATAATCCTTTTGAATGTTTTCCAATACTATTAAAGCCTTGGAAAATATTAGATCTGTAGATGTTATTAAATTTGTTAATAATTTGGGTATTGATTGATTAATTTTTCTTTGTTTAAAGGAATTTGTTGAATCATTATGAATATTTGAACAAGTTTGATAATAAAGTTTTGAAAGATTAATCGATTGTAATGATTTCTTGATATAAATACATTCTAGTAATTTAGAGGATTTTTCCTTTATGAATAATTCAATATAAGTATCAAAAGTATCAATAAAACATTTTATAATAGTTTGGAAATGTGTGAATATCAGATCTGATATAATGTTGTGATCCTTCTTTAGTCCCTTGATCATCGTTCTTGTTTATCGTTAATGATACATTGTAGCTTGTCAATTGTGAAACCTAATATAACATGCTTTATATATATATATATATATATTCATGAGTCAATGTGTCATATATCCTATTGTCAGCCTTTTGAGTCATCTCCCGAGATTTTTTTTTTTTTTTTAATTTTAGTTTGAGATTTTTTTGTTTCAGATTGAAAAGCTGTTTTGGCCAAGAGGAAATAATAAATTGGCACACGAGGTTGAAATTAATTGAAAATGGTGAAGAAGTGAAGAAGTGAAGAAATTGAAGTTGAAGCAGTTGAAGTTGAAAAAGGAACAGTGTAAGGTGAGTTTTGTGTTGCGTTGTATTTGGTTATGCGTAGGATTGTTTGTGCATTGTAGTCTTGTGCCTGATAATGTATGATAAGTGAGGCACGTTGACAGGTTATGAATAATCGAATTATTGATTAACAGTGGGTATAACCATTATAGCAAATAGTGATTCAGTAGTGACTCAGTAGTTGTGAGGAATAGTTATGAACAAGATACAGTGAGCAGATTGTTAATTGTTCTTTTATTCCAGTTGTCGTTGTTGCATCGTTGTTGCATCGTTATGTTGATGTTGATAGTGTACTCCGGCACATGGATGGTTAATAGATCAGAAGACACGTTGTGGTCACATGGGCCTACAACCACTACAACACTAATCTATCGTCAACACATTTAGAGCACACGCTACCAAGTGACACATGGCCCAGACTCGAGACTCCACGTTGACAGATAATTACTACCCACTGATAATACTCAAATCATGACAATTACCCAACAACAACAACAACGACTACTACAACTAGTTACAATACAACCAAATGAACAACTAAACTAGCCCAGTCCCGCTACGAATATCCACTAATTAATCCCTGATTCTCGTCTATTAATTAAGTATGTGTCTTGTTGTGTCGTGTGCGCTTTGAAACTCTTGTGACTTATTAACTACACGTGGGTTGCACGTGTGGAAATTGGAGCACGAGAGCTTAAGCATAGTTAAATTAAAATTATATTAAACCCAACGATAAGATACTTAAATACGTTGATTCCTTACATCACCATAGATATCTTCATCATTATTAACCTCTCCACTCATAACTTCAACATGTCTCTTATTCCTTCTCCTCCGGATTTGAAACCAACAATCATTCAAATGCAAAATAATGAATCTGAAGACCCTTTGGATCCAAAATTCTCCCCCAACGTTGCACCAAATGATCCTTTAACATCACAAGCAACTAGTGGGCAACAACAGAAAAGGAAAAGAAGACGTTCTTCAGCTTCTTTAATATCACAAAATGAAATTGAAAAAAGAAGAAGAGAACATAAAACTGCTCATTCAATTATTGAAAAAAAAAGAAGAATTAGAATGAATAGAGAATTTGAAGCTTTAAAATTTATGATTCCTGCTTGCAGAAATAATTTAACAACTTCAAATAATAATGGAGAAGGAATGTATAAATTAACAATCTTACAAGCAACTGTTGATTATATTAAATACTTGCATAATGTTATAATGATTGAGCATGATGAATTAACAAGATTAAATCCTCAATTTGATGAAGATTTAGAATTTGCTCAAATTAATGTGGATTCTGAAGCTTATAGAAATTTAGATAATGATTATGATTTTACAAAATTATTCGATACTTTTTCAAGAAATAATTCAGAATCAACAAATTCAAATTCTTCAATAATTTCAAATAATAATTCAAATTATCCCAATCCCATAATTAAAAAATCTAAAAAATCAGATCAACTTAGCAATTCTTCCAAACATCAACATTTAGATCAAACAAATTTCGAACCTTTACCTTCCCCTTTAATAACTCCTGAATTATTCCCTAATCAAACTAACTCTTCTTCTTCAAATTACAAAACAATAAATCCAGATTTCCAATTCCAAACAGCTCAAAGATCTTCAAATAATAAAGAATTTCAATTACCAAAACCTGCAATCAATTCAATAAGTATAGGACCCGATTCTAAGTTGGAGATTATAAATGAGTTATCAAATCATCAACAAGATGGTTTAGAACATGAAACCTCGGCTTCTAATACCCTACTATCAATGAAGAGAGATAGCTCTGTGGCCTCTATAAGGTCCTTATTGAATTGAATACAAACTTTATAGACGATACATGATGACATTTTTATTTATAGCCATTAGTAGTCGACATTATCTGATACTTTTTCATTCCGAGATCTTGCCAACCGAGAGATGAAAAAAAAACCAATTCACTCCAATTGAGGCTGTTACAACGAATGACACATGAATGTCCTTCACATGCGAAACTTATTCAAGTTGTTCATTTCTTTCAGTAAAATTCATCTAAATTAAATAAACATTTGAATTCTTTTGTAGCTATTTTTAAGTGCTGTGTGGTGCGAACCGTGCGGTGGTCTCCATAGCCAAAATTCCGTTTCTGAGTTGTAAAGAGTTGATTTAATGGCAAAAAACTTTGGACATTACTAAATATTCAACATCCACGGAACGAATAAACGAGGAATCATACATTGATTCCGTTCATATTTGGTATTTGCATATTGGTATTGAGAAGAATACGTCAAGGCTGTGTATTAAGCATTAAAGAGATACATATATATATTAAGAATGGGGATCAAGAAATTCTTTAAAACAAAACCACCAACTGAAGATGAGATAAATTCTAAAGTAAGAGATGAAATGAATGAACATGGAATACCCACCAAATCTTCGAAAAAGAAACCACAGTTGTTTGCAGCTTATAACAACTATGCTAATGATAAAAGCGAAAAAAAAATTTATGCCCCAAAGGGTTATGAAGAACATGCATTGAATAATAGAGGTGAAAAAATTGTTGTTCCTGGTGAACAAAATGGTGTTAATGGTGCTTATGATGGTATTCAAACCCAACCTTCCACTAATGGAAACCCTTATGGGCAAAATAACGGAGTTCCAAGCTCAAGTGGTTCAAATCCTTATTCAACATTAAACTCAACAAACAGTTATGGTTCAAATGGTTCAAATAATCAAAATCCTTATGGTCAATCTTCCGGGTCAGATAATCCTTATGGAAATCCTTCATCTCAAAATATGGGTTCCTCACAAAATAGATCAAATCCTTATGCCTCTCAGCGTGGTACTAGTGGTTCAAATTCAAGAAATCCATATGGTTCAAATTCTGGTGCAGAATCTATTAGAAATAACAATAGACCAAATCCATATTCTTCGAGATCGAATAATCAAACTGCTAATCAAACTGCTGTGGAAGAGGATGATTTCAATCAATTACCTGATAACGTATCTACAAGACCTCCAAGTTATCGTCAACAATTGGTTCAACATCCTAAAGATCAACAACAACAACCGTTTGATTTTGAAGATTTGAATGAATTACCTCAAGAAGAACAAGATGCCCAATATGGGGTTGTTGAGCAAGAACAAGAATATGAACAAACATTAAGTCCTGAAGAATTGGAAGAATTGGAAAAACAAAGACAAGAGGATGAAGAAATTGAAGGAATTAAAGATCAAATCAAATATACAAAGCAAGATTCTGTTGCCTCCACAAGAAACACATTGAAAATGGCTCGTGAAGCTGAAGAATCTGGTAAAAATACTATGGGGATGTTGGGAAATCAAAGTGAAACAATGTATAATATTGAAAGAAATTTAGATTTAGCAAAGACTCAAGATAAGATTGCCAAGGAAAAAGTTGCTCAATTACAACATTATAATAGAAATATCTTGAAACCTTCAATGCAAAATCCATTTACAAAATCAAGAAGATTAAGAGAAAAGGAGGAAAAAATCAAAAATGATCGTTTACAATCAAAACTAATTCAAGATCAACAAAGACGTGAATTATCTCAATCAACAAATCGTATTAAAAATTCTTTAAACGATGGAGATCCTACTTCTGATTCAATAACTTCAAAATATAAACGAGAAAAATATTTGCAACAATCAAAACAGTATCAATTCGAAGCTGATTCAGAAGATGATGAAATGGAAAATGAAATTGGTGAAAATATTGATGAGATTGGTAAAATCGCTGGAAGATTGAAAAATCTTGCCAGAAATCAAGGTGAAGAAATTGATAGACAAAACTATAGATTAAGAAATGTTGAAGAAGATATGAATGATTTAGATATAAATGTTCATTTAAATACAACAAAATTAAGTGGGACAAGATGATTTTTTTATATTTTCAATCAATTAATTTATGGATATTGAGTTATAGTTAGACATGTAGGGAGTTAAATAACTTATTAGATCTGGTAATTATACAATTAACTATACAAGTAACGTTAAATATCAATCAGCTACTAAAAACCATTTGAAGAACAATGTATATTGAAAACTGAAACATTTTGGATATCTAAATTATTGTGATTATTAAATTTGTTGCAATATCATACTTTAATATTGCTCAATTTATATGCTGTATGAACTGTAATGTTGATTTGTTTGTAGTTCATCTAATGGTCATGATTTTAGACATGTTCTTACCATTAGCTATTGAACTTGATTGTTCTTGCTTCTTAGTAGTGTTGAAAACTTTATAAAATTTTAAATTTTCATCACCACCAACAGTTGCAATTATTGAACCATCTGGTGAAATGTCTCCACTTATAATTCTTGAATCATGAGCATTTTCAATTTCGGCAACTTTGATCTTATGATCATAAGAATAAACACTAATGCAATTATTTGGATATCCTCCAGTGGCAACAATCTCATTACCAAATGATGTTGATGACCCCCAATGCAATGAAGAAATTTGTGAGCCTGTATCTAAAGTATTAACTCTTGCACCAGTTGTAGTATTCCAAAAATGAATTTGCTTATCAGAGGAACCACCACCTGTGGCCAATAATGAATTTATTTCAGGATTCCAAGCAAGGGCTTTAACAGCTGCAGTATGCGTAGTTTTAGTAAATTGTGGAATTGAAGATCTTGAATCCCAAATACAAACAGTATTATCATTTGAACCAGATGCAAACTGCAGCCCATCTTTCCTATATTCTAACCCACAAATCTCTCCAACATGATTATTCAGGATATTAGTAACATGATTCTTAATACGAACATCATTAATGAAAATTTCCCCAGATTTGGCACCAGCAGAAACTAAATGGTTTGACCATGATTGTGCACCAATTCTAATTCCCGCATTAGTTTTCATCGTTCTCAATTTTGAACTTGATTCAATATCCCAAATTTCAATTGATCCGTCATCTTTACCAATCGATAAATAAGAAGAATCCTCAGACCATTTAACTGATGAAATCCCATATTCACATTCTGTCAATAAAGAAACAGATCCACTAGAAGCATTCCATATATAGCAAGAATTTTCCAATGCAATAGCAAGATAATTATCACTTGACCAACTTAATAAATTTAAATAGAAATCATCAATGAAACCAGGGGCATCTAATACTCTTTCTGGATTTGATGAAAATTTTCTTGATCTTATAGGATCAATTGTAGATTTACCAATGTTTTTGAATTGAGAATTTTGATTCAATTGAACACAATTCTTACTTTGTGGAGGTAATGGTTGGTATTGTAAGATTCGTTGACCAACTTGAATCCCACAGGCATCTGCAACAGATTGCTTGTAAATGATTTGAGATCTTGCTTTGATATGTTCAGATGGTGAAGCATTTGGTGGAGGTAATGTATCATTTGATGCAACTCTACCATTTGTTGATGAATATCTCGATGGTATGAAACGATCAGTTTTGGGTAGATTCACATTGTTCCCATTGAAAGATGGATTCTTCTTAAAGTTATTATAAATTGTAGAATTATCCCAATCAGAATGAACAACATTTAGCCTTGTTGGTGAAGTTAATGATAATGTTGAAGTTGACTTATTTCTAGTTGGAGACTGATATGATAGATTTGTTCTACTTTGAGAAGATATCCCTTGAGGAGAATCAAGTATTGAAGACATTATAGTTTTTTTCCTCCCTTTGTCTTGTAATAATATCTATAGGGCCAGCCTAATTTGTTATAAAGTGATAAGCAAGGATTGAAGGTATGATCTTTCAGGTCCAGCCCGATCTGTCTTGATACAATTCGCAAAACAGTAATGATAGGCTGCAAATAAAACAAAAATGGAGCAACTTAAATCTATAACTAAAAGAATATAAATAGTGCTCTTATTTCTTCAAAGTCCTCCGTTGGATACTGACTATGGTCTCTATCTTTTCATGAAACAGCAAAGAAAACAAAGTCAAGTGGTTTTGTAATCCGAAAATATCACCATCTTTCTACAAATTTCTGAGAGCCCACACACACACACCAAATTTTGAAAAGAAATTCCAGAGAGTGAACAAAATCTATGACTTTTGTGAACTTTGTTTACAAACTTCCAAATTGGGGAAAGTAATTAATGTGTCACTTTACCAGGAAACTGCTCGCGAATGGATTTTTTTTCAGTCTGGTGGTTCGCGAATGGGTTTTGTAGTCCCCCAAAGCCTGGAACACTAGATAAACTTACCAAGGAAGAACCACTGGCAAATTGTTTTTAAGACAAAATCAGTATTCATAGGCATAGTATCATTATATTTCAACCTACTCTTATGTACATGGAGCATGCTTTTTTATACGCATATCTCTCCCCTCCTTTACTGATCAGTGCTCTCTTTTATTTTGACCAATACATTAATACCCAATCAACTTCAAATCCTCAACTTTCTCTCTAAGGCCAATGATCCTATCTTCCACTTCGTCTGCGACTTTTTTCAGCTTCAGTGCACTGATACTAATATCCTCCGTAGTTATAGAATTTCTCTCTATGTTTTTCAAAGGTGTACAAGTGATTTTCAGAGAGATGCTGAACCTTTTCAACATTGTTACGACATCACTCATTGACTTGCTTTTGATATTTAATTGGCTCTCATCTTCTGGAGTTAATGTGCTATTGAGACCCTCCAGTGTGGTGATTAGATCATCTAAAAGAATTAATTGGGCAAAATCAGTAATTTCATTGAAAACTGTCAAGATTTCATTCTTATTGGTTATTGTCTCCTGTGCGTTTATGAACTTGATATGATTTTGCAAATTATTTAATTTTTCGATATCTTTATCAATAGATTCTTTTATCCATTCTATGTCGTCTCTCAAATGCTTGTTCTTGATCTGTTGAGAAACAGTGGAATATTGAGATGTGATGGACGTTATGTATTTGAACGATTCAAAAATTAATGGATAAATTTCTAAAGTTATTGAGCGAAGAATTTCGATTCCAGGGTCAAGGTTGGCTGGTGGCATCTGTGACATCTTAGGATTCCAGTCCTTACCTGAAAGATGAACCTTGTAGTATCAGTTGGATCGTTGGATACTGGTGCTTGAACCTTCCTAAGCAATCTTGACGAAGAACGTCAAAATTGGCAGATCTCACTCTGTGGATTATATAATCAAAGCAGTACCCGGTGTTGATATAAATTGTGCTGGCCTTACCGCCACTTGTATTTCTTTGAAGTTGAGTACCAACTTGAAAATGCGCGTCAAACCAAACAACATTGAAAGATTCATTTACACAATATAGTCGAGATCTCCGTGCACAACAATGTCTGCCCAACAACAACAAAATGCAAAACCGCCAATGTCACATACACTCTGGTCTCCAATAGATACTGTGAAGGATGCTGCTGACTCTTTGGGACTAACTGATTTGAATGATGAAACTTCAAGAAACTTGGCCATGGATGTTGAATATAGAATTCATGAAATATTAGAACAGGCAGTAAAGTTCATGAGACATTCCAAAAGGAAAACTTTAACGACAAATGATGTTGAGAAATCATTGAAAGTGTTGAATGTTGAACCGCTATATGGTTATGATGTTACAAGGCCATTAAATTTCAAGGAAGCATTAGTGGGTAATGGTCAAACCCTATACTATATTGATGATGAAGAAGTTGATTTCGAAAAATTGATTAACCAACCACTACCAAAGGTTCCAAGATCTACCACCTTCACTGCTCACTGGCTAGCTATTGAAGGTGTTCAACCTGCAATCCCACAAAATCCATTAGAATCAGAAATAAGACAACAATTACCAACGCAAAGAGGCGCCATCACAAATGTTCTGAATAGCAACGATGCGGTTGCCTCAGGCTCAGGCTCTGGTGCTAGCACAAATCACACTAGTGCGGGAACAAATGGGAAAGATACAGAAATCAAACCATTGGTGAAACATGTTCTATCGAAAGAACTACAGTTGTATTTTGATAAAGTTATTCAAGCATTAACAAACCAAGATGATAATGAGGAGGCTTTACATCTGAAACAAGCTGCCTTGACATCCTTACGCTCAGACCCGGGATTGCATCAACTGGTACCATATTTTGTCCAGTTCATTTCCGAACAAATTACACATAACTCAAACAACATAGCGTTGTTATCCACAATGTTAGAAGTGATATATTCGCTATTATCAAATACCAATATTTTCCTAGATCCATACATCCACGCTTTGATGCCTTGTATCTTGACATTATTATTAGCCAAAAGAATTGGGTCAGCTAATGATGATGAACATTTCGCAGTGCGTGACTTTGCATCAAGTTTATTGGAGCATGTTTGCAAAAATTATGGGAAGGCATATACTACTTTGAAACCAAGAGTGACGCGTACTCTTTTGAAGACATTTCTTGACTCAAATAAACCCGTGGGAACTTTGTATGGTGCAATAATTGGATTGAGGAATTTAGGTGAAGAAGTTGTAAGAATAATAGTATTAGGAAATTTACAAAATTGGTCGCTAATCGTTTTACATTCCTTGAAAGAAGAGGATAAAACACTACTGATCGGCACTATTATCAAGGCTTTAAGAGTCTTGGTTCATGGTGATAAAGAAGCTAGTGAGATGGATGTTGAACTAAGTGATGAAGAGAAATCAAAGTTGAAAAATAGAGTGGGAGATGAAATTGCTGAGGAAATTATCAAGCAAGATGATGCAAAGAAGATTTCTGATGCTATATTTTTTGGAGCATTGGAAAATTGATGTGTTGATCACTATGTACGTACAAAACTTAATTCATGACTTCGTTAATTAAAATAGGAGAGACTCTATAGGGATGTGTAGTTAACTATGCTTTGTACCTTCTGAAGGTGCAAACAGTCTTCTTCTAACACCTTTACTGATCGGACTACCAGTGAAGTGTTGTATGTCTTCCGGTCTATTGAAGTCCAATGGCTCACCAGGTCTGCGCACTGATGACCTAACAACAATTGGTGACTGGGCAACCATTGGTGTTTTCGAAAATTCAATAGGCGAAGAACTAGTAACAAATCTTTCGCCATCTTTTGGAGTTTCCTGGACCATTGGATTGACATACTTAACCGCTTTCACTGGAGTTGCATCAACCTGTGAAACGGAAATCTGCTCAGATGCAACGTTATTGTTATTATTACTATTATTATTTGCACTAATGGACTTAGTTAATGTGCTAGTTGTTGTGGATAGTTTCTTACCAACTCTATTGAATATTGAGGAGTTTCTTTTCAAGGCAGACAATTCTGACTCTGCAGGTATGACAGGTAATGACATATCCACCTGTCTTTTGGATAACTGTGAAGCATTAAAAGACGATGTCCTCTTAAGGTTTTGCAAATCACTGTTACTTCTTGACAGCGTGGATTTCAACTCTTGAATATCTTCTAGTTTCAAACCAGAGGACGAACGAGACAGTGAAGGACGTTTGATTTCTGGAATAGATGACGACGATAATATAGATGCAGATCTCTTCAGAGTTGCCTTTTTTTCTGAAGAAGAGGATGATGACGATGTAGACTTGGATCTAGAGCTTGAGTTTGAGTTTGAGCTTGAACCAGATGATGATTTTGATTTGAAGGATGGGCCTTTGAGCTTTTTCAACATATGCTTGACACTGTTAGGACATTTCTTATTGAAGAAGGGGATGACGATGTACGATAAAAATTTTGGCGTAGAATTATCAGTGGATGAGGTCCCCATTAAGACATCCCAAATGCATAATTTTTCAACATAGAGATCTAAATTCTGATTACATGACAGCTTTGGGGGTTTAGAAGGTGTGGTATCAGCGATTGCTGCACCATTAATAGTTGGAGTTAACTTCCTTCTCCCAACTAATGATTTCTTGGTCAAAGGGTTCCTTTTGGCAGACTTCTTGAACAACTTGACACTATCACGATCCTTTATATGGATGAGCTCAAGTAGCAGTAAAATCTGCAAATGGAGTTCTCTAACTTTGAAGTTGTTGAGTACATTTGACAACGTCTTGTTTGCCTCTGTACTTGCAGAAGAATGAATATCAAAGTCAATCAAGTTCAAAGACTTTTGGATGAAACTCTTTCTATAGATATCTTCCTTCTCATAAAGGAAGTTTGAATTTAAAAGACCATTACTAGCCATGAAATGCCTGTTATCGAAAAGTTCATGTTCAATGATAAATTGTTGCAAAATTGATTCGTATTCTTCATTACTTGAACAAAGGGTCCTTAATCTTGTGAACGTTGATTTAGTGAAAAACGTTAATGGTGTTGTTAAGAGATATAGATTATCGAAATAACGATCCAAGAAGTAATCGAATGGATCACTTGTAGTTTCACCAACTTCTTCCTGTGGTAGATTTGTAGATTTCACTGGTGAGCCTTTTGTTGGTGGGGCCATGGAAAGCTTAAGGTTGTTCTTCTTCTCTTTCGGTAGGTGAATTGACCATTGCCGTATTAGATCTGCTGAGTACCCTAGTGGTTTGAAATGGGTGGTAGTTGGATGTTGGATATCAATATTTTCGCTCAGAAAATCTATAATGAAATGCTCATCATCTAGCTTGGACAACACGCCAACTTCATCTTTTGATAGAACTTTGTGCTTCACCAGCTTAGGGCAAGTAGCTATGGTACCTAAACAACCCTCTTTTGATTTGAATATGCGAGCTTTGTTATTATTTATGAGTTGGTATTTTGAAGATGGTTGTAAATGGTTCATGATGTTAGACACTTCGCTTAATTGAAATGGCAAAGGGCCCAATAATTCAAGCACCATGGGCTCTTCGGTGCCCTGTGATGCTATTCTGATGGCATGGCTATCACTCACAGTGCCATTTACTGACTGCGCCATCAGTCCGTCTCTTTCCAGCTCGTTCTTCACAGTGCCTTTAAGACTTTCTTCACAATTCTTCTTCATATGGATTCACGCGTATATTGAGAAGTAGAACTACTATGTCCCGGAATTCATGCTCTCGCCTTTTTCTTTCCGGGGGAGGAAGATTGATTGGGCCAAACAAATTTTGTTTTATGCCCATTTTTCATCATTCAAGAATTTCCAAAGCGTTCGCTTCAAGACTCTCAACCTTCAAGTCAAATCTTACCGCAAAAAACAGTCCAGATACATCCAGAGGATACTGTGGAAAGAGATCAATTCGCCATTGAGGAGATTGAAATTTGTGACACTCGCAAGATCATCAATAAGAACAAGTCCCTGTTTCGTTTTCCATCCATTCAAGCGCTCAAGTTCGTCAAGGTATTTTTGTTACATTTTGACTCTTTTTCCACCTAGCACAAAGCCATCATTTGCAAAGTTTCCACCTTATAACAGTGAAGTGATCTTTTCTGTTCAAAAGAAACGCATAGGAATACTACCAAATCGCCAATTAACTGATCAGAGTTCTAAGTTGGCTATCCAACCTCTATTTGTGTATTGGATCATACTACAGAATATTTTTTTTTGCCTTCAATCATAGTCAAAAGTTTTGCAGAAATTGTTTCATCCGCCAACAACCACACTATAAGCAACACAAATCTGGACCATTCATATTTTGTCTGCTTTAGCTCATTTAAAATCTCAAAAAAAAAAGACCTTTTTTGTTAATCAACGTACATTAACAAAGGTTACATTAAATTTATCAATTTAAAAAAAAAGCTTTTACAAGGACTAATTGCTTCGTACAGCAATAATAACACTGCTGGAAGCTCATTTTATCTTTTTAATCCAATAATTTTTATTTATTCAACACATCATTATATTTGAAATTGCATTTAACTTAATTTGTTGAAGATGTCTACTGAAAATACATCTGTTGTTACAAACACTGAAAAGTCATCAAACCCAACCACAGCTACCTCAGTGAGCTCTACAACCACACCAGCATTATCTCCAGCTAAACTTCAGCCAGCACCGGCTCCTTTAGTCAGTGCTTGGGGTAAAAAGAGCTCCGTCTCCACTGCTGCCACTTCTCCAGTCCCAACGACCGCCAAAAGCTCACAAAATGGTATACAAAAAGAGCATTGGCCTAGCGCTGAAACTGCGCTTGACGCAACCACGGTGAAAGAATCTGACCCACATACTGCTAGCAATAACCATTCTGCAACTTCTACAAAGAATGCTGCCAATGCTACTTCCAAGGTCAAATCCACTGGTAAAGAAAAATGGGTTCCATTTGAGGCCACAATTGTTTTACCTTCTCCTTCGAATAACAAGAAGAAGAGCAGCAATAGCAATAGTAAGAAGAAACACAGTCAAGGCAAACAACAACAGCAGCAACAGAGCAAAGGTAAAGAAGGTAAGGGAAAGAAGAACAATGGTCATAGTAGTGAGAACAAATCTCAGTCTTCTACAGTTTCGAAAACCCCAGCGGTTAACGAGAAGAAGACGGAATCTGTTACAAAAGGTGTCGAGAACCTTGATCTCAAGTCATCTCCAAACGTTGAAATTGGCTCAAAAGAGGGCTCCGTTCCAGTTGACCCGCTGGATAGTGCTTCAACAAAGAGCACTGAGCAAAATGAGTCTGTCCCCCAACTAGCATCTGAAAACGAAATACCGGCTACCAATCAACAACAATCAACCCTTAATATTAACGAGCAACTACCTGAGCAAGCTCAAGACCAGCCTTATCAACCACAGCAGCATCATCATCAACATTCTCAATCACAACAAAACTACAACAAGAAAAAGTTTTCACATCGTAACTCTGAACCAGCTAATCAATATAATCAATCTTACCAACAGGGGTTCAACAATCACAAGGGTGGTCGTCGCTACAACCAAAATAACAAGAATAACTACAATAATTTTAGACATTCTATCGCTGGTGCTAGTAATTTTGGTGGTGTTCCTCCATATTTGATGAACCCAGGTTCTTTCAACTATGGTTATCTTCCAGTCCTGCCTCCAGCCCTGAACTATGGTAGCAACTTCTATCCAAAAGGATCTAGATCTAATACTGGATCACCTGCAAAAGACGAATATGCCCAGTTGAGTGGTGTTAACACAGCTGCTACATCACCAGCAAACTTCTATTCACAATCCCTAGTCTATCCATATGTTGAGGATCCTTTAACTGCCATCGCTAGTCAAATCAGTTATTATTTTTCAGTTGACAATTTAGTGAAGGATACCTACTTGAGAAAACAAATGAACTCCAAAGGGTTTGTTTCTTTAAGAAAATTGATTGAATTCAATAGATTACAAAACTTGACTGGTGGCGATTTCCATTTACTACAGAACTCAGTTGTTCATCTTTCACAATTGGAAGTTGCGAATAACAAGATTAGAGTTCGTGAAAACTGGAGTAACTGGGTCTTGCCGTTTGACCAACGTGATGAGTCCGGAAAGCAAGAAGATGAAGATTCCGAGACAGGGGAAACCAACGTTTAAATGGTGAGCAGATGATGCTAATGCTGCATTATTATAATAGTGCCATTATACGATGTTAGATACTACAATGACTTAACGCCTTCTGAAGACAATGACTTCGTTTTTTTTTTTTTGATTTTGATTTTTTTCATGTGGTTGAAAATTATTTGCTAGGAGAACTGGGATGAATTGATCCATTATCGATTTTGAACCCTCTGACACTATGAAACTATCAGTTATCTTCATAGCGTCGTTCCTGAGTTTTTTTTGCCTTTCAATTTCTGTTGTTTGTGGAAAGCGAGATCCACTTCATAGAAACTTTCACATCATGTCTATTTGTTCCCCTTTTTGATTTTGAAAATTTTGAACTTTTTTTTTATTTTTACATTTCTTGCTGTTATAGAAGTTGAATCTTCGATCGCAGTGAGTTTGCAACTGAAGAATTATCGTTTTTTTTGTCTTGATGAAAAGATGCACAAATCGTCAAGACTTTTTTTTTGCACCAAGTTTCCAACATAATTGTTTGTCATTTGGATGGGTCATGATTGTTTGGCCTACCATACCGCCCCTAAGCTATCATTTGTTTTCGTTCTCTATAATTAAAGAGATATATTGTTCATAAAGCATTTGGGGGCCTCTAAAATACAGATTGATATAATATTTTAAGCTTTAAGCGTAGACAGAAAATGGCCATAGAGTAATAATATCGATGGCTGCAGGCGTATTCAAGAAGAAGCACCACCACGTGAAATTCAAGAAAAAATCTATTCAACATCGATAGTTACATATATGCAATACCTTTGGTTCAAGCATTTAAGGGCAACCAGATAAGCTTTCTAGGATAGTGCCATTTCGCGAAAATTCCACATAGATAATAAATGATCTTCAACCAAACAGAAAATGTAGTCTGGATGGTCTTTCAACTTCACTTTAACTTGATTTCACACGCCACGTTGATAGCCTTGCCCTCTCAGTTATTTGTCACCTATACACCGAGGACTATTGAAAGGCAATCTCTTATAAAGTTCAACTTTTCAGCTCATAGTCATCCAACATATAATAATACAGCAAACACTAGATGGCTAGCCGATCCAAGTTTTACGACATACCTGGAAGTCACACACCTCATAATCACAATGAAAACACACCATTGTTAAAGCGTCGTCGAGATTCCTCTTATTTCAGACGCTCATCTACGGGAGCTTGGTCCAATTCTGATGGTCAACATCATCAGCAGCAGCAGATTGATGATGATAAAGATGAAGCGAATAACGATAAATTGGGAACATTTGATGGGGTGTTCGTACCCACTGCTTTGAATGTCTTGTCAATCTTGATGTTTTTAAGATTTGGTTTCATATTGGGGCAAATGGGTATACTTGGGTCCTTTTTATTATTGTTCATGTCTTACTTCATTGACTTAATGACAACACTTTCCATTTCTGCGATTTCCACCAATGGTACTGTGAGAGGTGGTGGTGCGTATTATATGGTCTCAAGATCATTGGGACCTGAATTTGGTGGTTCCATTGGCCTTGTTTTCTATATTGGACAAGTTCTTAATTCTGGTTTGAACGTTGTGGGATTTATTGAGCCTTTGTTGGCTAACTTGGGCCAAAAGAATGGATTAATGTTCAAACTGTTTCCTGAAGGATATTGGTGGGAGTTCATATATGCAACTACGTTGTTACTATTGTGTATCGGTGTTGCATTAGTTGGATCTCAATTGGTTTCCAAGGCTGGTTTCTTATTATTCTTTCTATTACTCGCTGCAACCATTTCAATCCCAATATCAGCATTATTTGTCCACCCATTCTATGTGCCAGAATTTGACTTGTACTACTCTGGTCCTTCTTGGACTACGCTGAAGGATAACTTATATCCCCATTTCACGAAAGGCGCTGCTGGCTCTTTATTAAAGGGTAAAGAGACCTTCAATGATCTTTTTGGTATCTTTTTCCCTGCCACAGCTGGGATTTTTGCAGGTGCTAGTATGTCTGGTGATCTCAGAAAGCCCTCAAAGTCAATTCCAAAGGGTACTTTATGGGGTCTTTTACTAACATTTATTTGTTATGGTCTTGTTATATTATCTTTAGGTGCCTCAGTCCCGAGAGCCTTACTACATAAAGATATTCAAATAATTCAAACAGTCAATTTGTCAAGCACTTTAGTCCTCTTGGGTGAATTTTCAACTTCGCTGTTCTCAGTCATTGTTGGTATTGTTGGCGCTGCCAATGTTTTACAGGCAATCGCTAAGGATGCTATTTTTCCTGGATTAAGCATTTTTAGCAAGATGAAGAAAAACTCAGATAATCCAGTCAACGCCATTCTCCTGACATGGCTACTGTGCCAATTATGTTTATTTGCCAACGTGAATCAGATCGCAACATATATAACAATGGCTTTCCTAATGACTTTCATTGTTACAAATTTGGCATGTTTCCTATTGAAGATAGCATCAGCTCCAAACTTCAGACCATCGTTTAGATTTTTTGATTGGCATACTGCATTTATTGGCGGTGTCGCATGTGCTGTTGCAATGTTTATCGTTGATGGTATTTCTGCAATGATTGTTGTTGTTTTTTTACTAGCTCTATTTCTGTTCATTCACTACGTATGTCCTCCAAAATCATGGGGTGATGTCTCTCAGAGCTTGATTTACCATCAGGTCAGAAAATATCTTCTAAGATTAAGACAAGATAATGTCAAATACTGGAGGCCGCAAATTTTGCTACTAATTGATAGCCCAAGAAGCTCGTGGAATTTAATACATTTCTGTAACAACTTGAAAAAGGGTGGATTATACATCTTAGGTCATGTTATTGTTAGCGAAAGTTTCCAAACCAACTTTTCTGAATTCAAGACTCAGCAGAATGCCTGGATCAAACTCCGTGATTTGAGTAAGATTAAGGCATTCATTCAAATTGGTTTGGGTCCTACTTTACCATGGGGTGTTCGAAATGTCTTCTTGGGCTCCGGTCTTGGTGGTATGAAACCAAATATCACAGTGTTAGGGTATTTTGATCTGGCAAAGCATTACCCAAAAAATGATAAGCACGTTAGTCCTCAAATGGGTAAACGAAATCCGAGCCAACATACTGTCAATATAGAGAGTCTTCCAACTGATGAGTGCCGTAACGAAAAGAGAGTTTCGATCCAAAATTGGGTACAGATTATCGAAGACCTAATCTTGATGCAAGCAAATGTTGCAGTAGCAAAGGGATTTGAAGACTTGGATATGCCATTGGGTCAGCAGCATAGATTGAGATACAGTCATAGACAGTTTATTGACTTATACCCAATCCAAATGACTGCCGAAGTTTTTGATAAGAATGGTGAAAAGTCAGCATTGACAACCAATTTCGATACCTATACCTTGATTTTACAATTAGGTGCTATCTTAACGACTGTACCGAACTGGAAAAAGACCCATAGATTGAGGATCGTCGTCTTTGTTGAAGATAGACAGGATACTCAAAATGAAAGGCAACGTGTGCAATCGTTATTAGAAGTGCTGAGAATTCGTGCTGAAATTCTAGTTGTTTGTTTAGCAGATTTCAAAACCTACAATACCATTGTCAAAGGTGGCGATGCGAATTTATCTCAGATAAATACTGTTTTAGAATCGGAGGATTGGTGGAGAGAATTGAAAGGTGCGAGAGAAAATGAACGTCACAACACCAATATTAATATTCCTGCAATTTCGATTGCTGCACCGTACGTGGTTGATGGCCTGCAAAACAGAAAATATAAGCTTTCCAAATTACAGAAAATGGGTCTGTCTTTCAGTATGACTACCAACAAGTTATTCAACGAAGACATACACAGAGCTGCTGCTGATACAGATTCTGATGATGATTCTGATGTGGAAAGCTATACTAGTGAATCAGATCTTGGTAATGATAGCTCTACATTTGATCACCTGAGAAAGGCCAAAACAGACACACCGAGTGCCGCCAATTCGACGACTTCAATAAACAGTAGCACTCTTCATGTGCCAAAAAAAGGACAATTGAATCAAACCAGACATCATGACAGAATGGCATCATCCTCTTCCACTCTAAACCTGGCTTTGCAGTCAGCGAAGAAGAACAAACGACCAAACTTTTCATCTGAAAAGATCCCCCGCTCAAAAGTTATCAATGATGCTTCGGGCGATGAGCCTTCCATTGTTCTGCTTCCTGATCAAAAACAAAAGAAGGGCAAACATATTCCATATATTACGAAGTCTTCCTTAGAACCTTCAACATCCGACAACAGCTCTATTCCTGGGAATTTCAATGAACCGGTTTCCCCAACTAGCGATTCTAATGCAAAAGCTGATGAAGACGCTTTTGATATCAACAATTTATCATTCAATGATTTGCCAGCTAAAGCACAACATCTGATTTTGAACGATTTGATGAAAACTGTATCCAAGAATGTTCCTGTTATCTTTTCTACCTTACCAGCACCTGTGATTGGTACACATTACAGTGAAGAAGATTGTAAGGAATACCTGGATAATTTGCAAGTTTGGTGTGATGATTTACCGCCAATCTTCTTGATCAACTCGCAGTCTATGACTGTCACGACTGCATTATAGTACAAATATATACCTCAATCATTACATGAGGATCAATTTCAAATAACAATACCTACACGCACATTGATGAAGTTACTGAATTATTAAAGATGCTGTAGAATTTATTACGAAAGTTCGGTTTTCATTAGAATTATGTCTATAGAGAAACATAGTATATCTATCTACATCAACACTTTTTGGAAAGCAAAAGCCAAGTAGAAAGCTGAAGCCTCCTTCTCATCGCCCTCAACTCCGTAACTCCCATCTGATCTTCTCATACCTTCCACTAGCCTTGGGTTTAATCTCTTGAACCATTTAGGAATTTCCTCTTTGTAAAGGTCTAAGAAAGGTTTTTTGTAAGTGAGTTCTAGCCCGAATTCATCAGCCAAAGATCTAAAAGATTCAAACGGAACGACATACTCTGGGACGTTGTCAATGGCATCTTTCAAGTAATATGTATACCTTTGGCCAAAAGCAGGGCGAAATTCACCATCACGTGGAGGTTCATTATCAAAAGTAACAGAATAGATGCCATTTCCAAACGTCTTCTCCCCTGGTTGCATTTTTTTTATTTTGTCTTTGATAAAATCTGAACTTGGAATTGTACCAATAAATATCCCGCCAGGTCTTAATGAGCGAGAAACATTCTCAAGTAATGTTCTCGTCTTCATTTCAGTTTCGAAGGCATAGTGCATGCAAAATTGCATTGACACGATATCGACGTCTAAGTTCACATGCGGATGATCGTTCAATATGTATGGTAAAGGCTGGCCGAAACAGTCACCAGTTATAAAAGTAGATTGGAACCCTGTATCATGGTTTTTGTAACGTTTGATTGCTTCAACAATTGAAGCATTTGAAATATCAATACCAATATATTCAGATATTTGTGCGGTGTTCCACTTGTTGATATCACCACCTTTACCACAACCTAGATCTAAGCATCTCCATCCTGGTTCAGCATAGTTTCCAATAAGCATGTATTTGATTGCATTATTGAAGTTCCTCAACTTAATAATTGGAGATAGATTTCTATTTTGACGTTTAGCAACATAAGCTCTCTGATTATAATGCTGTCTAACAATTTGGTCCAAATTTTGCTGCTGTCTTGTTTCTTTCTCCTCTTGTTCTCTCTGTCCATATCCTCTATCTCTTTCTTGTCTTGATCTATATTTTTGAGCCTCTATATCACCTCTACTTCCAGGTCTTCTTAGCTTTTGAGGTGGTTCCTCCACATTGGCCGCAGCCAGCTGTTTTTCTGAATTTGCATTATGAACCATATTGTAATCTTCATCCTTCATCCAAGAAGGTCTTGAGGTTTGTGGCTTAGGGGCTCTACTCCATGGGGCAGATGCAGCAGGTGAAGGTGATCCTCGCGGCACGGACGATGGTGTACCCCTTCCTGTATCACCTCTTGAACGCGTTGAGAACCCTGAAGGACCTGAAGCTGGAGCAGTCCTTTTTCTGATACGATTTGGGTTATCTGCTTTCATCTTTTGCTCTAATTCTTGGTTAACAGCTTCTGTCTTTTCAGTTGATGTTTGGTCTTCTTTACTCGAGCTCTCGGCGTCTTGACCTGGTCTCTGTGACCTTTCAGGGGCAGCGACGGTTTGAGGTTCACCATCAGCTGAATCCTGTCTCTCTATAGCACCCACGGGTTTCTCTTCTTCCGACATGACAATGCTCAGTTGCTTCTTATCCTTTCAATGTTTCCTCTCGAAATTCTGACTGGTCTTCATAGTTTTTGGCTGGACTTCTTTTCAATCTCCGCGAAAACTCAAAGATTTTCAGTTTCTGGATTATGCCAAAAAAAAATGAAGCTATCAACAAACATCTCGAAATTGATTTCGACTTTCAACTCTGCAGTTTCTTATTAGAATATCAGTTTTGTACTCCAGAGCGTCTTGAAAGGTTAGTTTTTGATTTGGAAAGCTTATTCGCCAAACTTCCAATACTAAAATGAATAGATATAACAACGATCACACCAACAACAATGATAGAAATCGTGATGTAAGAGGAGGTGGAGGTTATCAAAGAGATTACAATGGTCAGTCCAGATACAACAACAGAGATCGTGATAGAGCGTGGAACAGGGATAGAGACAGGTATGAACGAAACTTGGATCGTGAACGTGGATCACCATACTCCAGAGATGGCCATACTGGAACCGTGGATACTAGACCTAGTGAAAAGGAAAATCGACAACCAGTATCAAGACTGTCGAGTGATTCAACAGCAATGCCTGCTGCTGAGAGTTCAACAGTATTAGCATCTTCTTCTTCTGAGCAAGATGCTAAAAAGCTGGAGAGGTTGAAAAAACTTGAAGCCTGGAAGAAGAAACAACAGGAGAGAAAGAAACAACAAGAGAAAGTCAAAGAAGCAACACCACAACCATCACATACACCTCAAAAGCCACTGATAAAGACTAAATCACTGGGGGCTCTAAAATCAAAATCAAAATTTGGAGTTGGAAAGTCTGTCAAAAAAAATAACATTCTTGGTGGATTTGATGATGAGGAGGAAACTTCAAGAAAACGCTCAGTTTTCAAACCTACTTCCGAAGATGTTGAAGTTACAGATGCTGATTATCATACGCTCTCGAAAGAAGATGAAGGCTCCGATACTTTGGATGCATTTATGGACCAAATCGAAGGAATTAATGAATCTAAGGAAAGCTCAGTACAGCTTGATTTGGATGGTGACGATAATAACGAATCTGACGACACTGCAAATTATGAGTTTAATGATGATAATGAAGCTGGAGAATTATTGAAGAAGCTAAAAAGCAAGAAAAGTAAAGGCCTTCACATACCCAAGTATAATTTGAAAGAGCTTGAGAAATTTCCTAAAAATTTCCTTGTTGGATTAGAATCAATCGACCCCGATGAGGTCATTAACTTCAGAGTTATGAATAATATCTTTATCAATAACAAGAAGATATCCCCAGTTATGAATTTTTATCATTTCGGTCTAGATGCACAAACATTAAATGTTATAAATAATGGTTTAAGATTTGAAGCTCCTACTGCTATTCAATCACAAACAATTCCAGCTATAATGTCAGGAAAGGATGTCATTGGTATTGGAAGAACAGGTTCCGGTAAAACTATGTGCTTTTTGTTGAGTATGTTGAAACATATAAAACAGCAACGGCCATTATCTAATGGAGAGACGGGTCCTTTAGGACTAATTTTATCCCCTACAAGAGAATTAGCATTACAGATTTTTGAAGCTTGTCAAATTTTTTTAAAAAACACGAGATTAAGGGCCATATGCTGCACTGGTGGTTCTGAATTGAACAAACAAATCAATGATATCAAGAAAGGAATAGAAATTGTTGTTGCCACTCCTGGTAGATTCATTGATTTGTTGACATTGAACAATGGTAAATTGTTGAAAACTGATAGAATTACATTTGTTACATTAGATGAAGCAGATAGATTATTTGATTTAGGGTTCGAGCCTCAGATCAACCAAATCATGAAAACCATCCGTCCTGATAAACAGTGTGTTTTGTTCTCTGCTACATTCCCAACAAAATTACAAACTTTTGCAATCAAGATTTTGAAAAAACCAGTGATCATTTCAGTTGGTAATAAACAAGTTGTTAATGAAAATATCACACAACAGGCCAAGATGTTTGAAGACGAATCTTCTAAATTTAATCATCTATTAAACCTTTTGGGTAAACAAGGGGATCAAAAGACAATTATTTTCTGTGACTCTCAAATTCAAGTTAATTTTATGAACAGAAGATTGAAAGAGAAGAGTTATTCACCAGTTTCCATTCATGCTGGTCTACCAGCACATGAAAGAACATCAAACTTATCTAATTTCCGTAAATCTTCAAACATTTTAATATGTACGGAAGTTTTATCTAGAGGATTAGATGTTCCTGAAGTGAATTTGGTTGTTTTATACAATGCAGCAAGAACATTTGCACAATATGTTCATACAACAGGAAGAACTGCAAGAGGAAACACTAAAGGTACTGCTATTTCATTGTTATCCAAAGGAGAAGATACACAGGCATATATTTTGTATAAATGTATGATTGAAGAGGAAATTCCTCAAGATATCAAAGAATTAGCCATTGAATTTGAAAAAGAATTGAAAACTGGTAAAAAGAAGATAAGTTCAGGATTTGGTGGTAAAGGTTTAGATAATCTTGATAAATTACGTGATGAAAATGAAAAAACTGAAAGAAAGAAATACGGTGAAGATGAATCAGGAAATAATAAGAAGAAAGTTGTCAATAGTGATGGTGAGGAGGAGACAATTGAAGGGAAAGGTGATGATGCCGATGAAGAAGAAGACAATGATGATGATGGTGGTATTAATTTGGATATCAATTATAATTCTAAACTGGATGGGTCTGCACCTGATAGTGGATTATACAATGCCACTATAAATATTAATGACTTACCACAAAATGTTAGATGGTTCTCTACAAACAATACCACGTTATCCAAAATCACTGAGGAAACATCTACTTCTGCTACATATAAAGGTAAATATTATCCAGAAGGTCAACAACCAAAAGAAGGAGAGGAACCAAAATTATATTTATTAATTGAAGGTTCAAAAGATTACCAAGTCTCGGAAGCTGTTGAACAATTTAAAAAATTAATAATGGATGGATTGAAAAAGGCAAATCAACAAAATGGTAAATTTTCTTTATAGGTCCCATTAATTATTTCATAGCTCGTGAAACAAAATGCATACTTTAAAAATAAACCCAATGTAGAAATGAATTTCATTGTGCATCATATAAAAAGAAACATAGGTACTTTTGAATGTAGGAATTCAGCAGGTGATTTAATATCATCACCAAGAAGTCCAGCGAGATTCGGAACCATCCAACCCAATCTCATAACCCTGGGTTTTTAGAAGTTTATCAATCATAAACTAAATCCTTTGTTTGTCTCATTTGTATTATTTTCTCACTTTCTTCAACTAATTGAGTTTTCCCATTTTTTTGTCTCTCTTTTTGTAATTTCAATCCTAATTTCCCCTGTCCTTGATTTAATTTTTCAAATCTTTTCTCAGCAGCTTTTGCCGCAGCCTCTTTAGGTGTTAATACCTCGACTATTGGATTAGATTCAGAATCATTGGTTAACCTATGTCCTGTACTTGATGTTGTTTGGGGTTTTGTGGGTTTGGCTATGTTTGGTTTTGTACTGGGTCTTGTGTTTGATCTTTTTTCATATTGGGCAACGTTAGGCATTTGTCGCTCCTTTTCAGCACTCATACAATTCCCCATCTTTGAATGTTTGTATCCAATATTGCGATATGTCTCAAGTGATTGCACTAAATTATCTTTGAATGTAAAGGAATGAGCTATTGTTTAATATGATTCCAAATGATAACAATTCGCGGATCTTAGATACTATTTAAAAAAATGGCGTTAAATTTTTTGTATGGTTAAATTTCTTGGTTTTGTGAGATTTCGGATCTCAAGGCATTTTTTCAATACAGGCCGGGAGTATAAATTGATTTAAATGGTATTAGAATATGTCTATTTACAGATGTTGCTGGGATCATGACCGTCATAATAAATGAAATTAAAGAATTAGCTCACATTAATTTGTTTAGACAAATTTTTGTTGATTTGGACGAATATTATGGAATTGTAAATTCAAGACATTATCAGTATTAATATTATCCAATTCTTTGAAAATTTTAGAAGTAACAAATCCATGATCAGCATTTGATTTCATTCTTTTGAATTGATTGAAATCACGACAATAAGATCCATAAGTTTTGAAAATTTGAGCAAATAACAATGGTTTAGCTTCAGTTTTAGAATTAACAGTAGCATCTCTAATAGCTGCCCAATCAGCATTAGCAATGTATGTTGAACCTTCATTATCAGCATGTCTTAATAAATCGTACCAAGATTGTAAAATTTCATCTTCTGAAACGATAACAGAACCAAGAGATTTCAAATAAATACGGCGAGAAACAATTGTCTTTTTAACGTTATAAATGTCATAAGCTTGATATAACGAATCGATTGTGGTTTTTTCCTTCCAAACACCACATTTAGAAATGATAATGTTGAAGAAAGGTTCATCAATAGGTTTGATATCATTATAAATTGAGATGATTTCTTTCAATTTTAAAAGACCATTTGATTTATCAGTTTCATAATGTTGGAAAAAAATATCGAAAAATGAATTATTCAAAGATGATGAAATCCCATGATGAATATTTCTTCCATAAAATCTAATAGCACTAGTCCAATCTTTAACAACTTGTTCAAATGCTTCATATTTATTCTCAACGGACCCATAGTTATAAATGTTTTCTAAATATGTCTTGACAGATGAAACTTGTAAAGTCATTTTATATGGCATTTCTTTATTGATTGCCTTTTGGAAAAAAGAATGGGAAATTGCTGGATCTTTACAATCACCAATGAAACTTAAATGAGCTTCAATCAAATAAGGTAAAGTATATGCTGAAATATCATCACATAATTCACTAAATAATTTTAAGGCAACTTCATTTTCATTAGCAGCTAAACTTGTTCTAATCATACCAATTGAAAGATTTGGATGACCTTGGGTAGATAATTTAATTGACTGTTCATATAAATTTTGCACTTCTGAGAAACTTGAACCAGCTTCATACATTAAAGGTAATAAGACACCAACAACTCTTGGAGTTAAGAAAACATCTCTAATTTCCTCCTTTTGAACACATGAAGACCAAACACCAATGGCTTCTTGATTCAAATGTAATTCCTTTAACGAGGTTAATAAATGCATAGCACCAACGTCATTAATTGAAGTTGTACCATCTAAAACATCATTAACAATTTCTCTCAGAGAATTTTTAACGAAAACTTGCATTTCATTCAAGAATGATTGGGAATCATAATCTGGCTTCTTAGCTAATCTTGTTAACTGAAATCTATTTGCTCTTAATCCATTATGTAACAAATGAATTAATTTTGAAACATGAGAAGCATTAAAATCTGGTGTATTTTTCAATTCATTGTATAATTTAAGAGCAGTACGAACATTTTCCCAAAAGAACGGTTGAGTTCCACGAGAACCAAATTCGGTGATTTGATTAACAGCATCTTCAAAGGCATTTAATTGAGTGTTCCAAGGGGATTCTCTTCTTTTATGACTCTTGTATTGAGATTTCTTATTTTTATAATTTGAAGATGTTTGGGATTGTTGAGACTGTTGGTCTTTTTCTTGGTTTTGTGAGGAGGCAACGTCTTTGATTGTTTTGGTGAAACTATAGTTCCCATTAGCATTAGGTTGATTGCTTTGTTGGGTTTGATTTAATTCTTGAGAGGCAGATCTTTCTAAAGCGATGGAGTTGAATCTTATAGAATGGTTCAAAGAGTTTCTTGCATTTGAAACCACTTGGTTTGCAATCCTAGCTTTTAGGACGTTTGATTGGGTTAATCTAAACATTGTTAGCCTTTATTGATCTATGAGTATCTATGAATATCGAGTATTAATGAATATGGATCTTGATCTCGTCTTTATAAGAGTGTATTGTGATGTCTTGGACGCTTTATAAGGACCGATGAGAGCACAGCCAGAAACCAAGATGAGTGTAAACGACGGGAACCGGGAGATGGTGAACTTATAAGAGAGCACGGAGATGGTGTATAAGATGATGTGCGATAAGGTGATAAGGTGGTGTTGGGTGGTGGTTAAGGATTCTGTCTGATGATGGTGATGGTATGACTTTAATTTGGCCACCGAAAAATTTGTTGGTGCGGGCACCGCGCCATAAAGTGTCAATTTTTCGAACTTTTTTCTGTTGTGTTTTGTGTTTATTTTTGTTTGTTATTTTGGTTAATTTGTTGGCTGTTTGAATGTTGTTAGAAGTGGGCAGCGATGAGGTGTTTTTGTGGTGGTGTTGTGGATGTGCGGGAGGTGTGGTTCGAATGGGTGCGCTACAATAGTGAGGAACCATAATGGAGATGAGAACGAGAAGAAGAGAATGGAGAGAATGGAGATGAAGTGGGAAGAGAATAAAGATTGAGATGAGAGTGTTGATGATAGATACAATGACAGATCATAAAGATCACATCATGATATAAATTCATAACCATCATGACCCTTTTCATTATTGCACTCTTTGCTTGATGTTGATTCTGTTGATATTTCCGATAAACGTTTTCGGTCGCGTTTAACAAACCATGACTCAAATCTATCTAACAACCATCTTGTCTCTCATGCTCAACGCCTTCAGATCCCTATTGATAAGACCAAGACTAAAACTTAGACACTTCACAATGTCCTCCCCTTATAAGATCAACGACGACTCAACAAAGTCCCAATACGAGCTCCACATTGCGCAAACACTAAAGATCAATCAAGATAACCTCGACTCATTAACCCATCCAGGTTGTAAAGCTATTTTGAGATACGAATCAGGTCCAGTCACTCCAACTTCCCCAAATGATAAAGTGTTCTTCTTTGATATCGATAACTGTCTATATAAAAGATCCACACAGATCCATGAATTGATGCAAGAATCTATCCATGATTACTTCGTTAGAGCTTTACAACTGACAAACGAAGACGCCTTTAAATTACATCAAGAATATTATAAAACATATGGATTAGCCATCCAGGGATTGGTTAAATATCACAAGATCGATGCCCTAGAGTACAATAGAAAAGTTGATGACTCATTGCCTTTACAAAATATACTTAAACCAGATGTTGAATTAAGAGAAATGTTGATCAAATTGAAAAAATCTGGTAAAATTGATAGACTATGGTTATTTACAAATGCTTATAAAAATCATGCTAAAAGAGTGATTTCATTATTAGGAATTGGTGACTTATTCGATGGTATGACTTATTGTGATTATTCTAAAGATTCATTGATTTGTAAACCAATGTATAAAAGTTATGAAAGAGCATTATTTGAAGCTGGTGTGACAAAATATGAGAATTGTTTCTTTGTTGATGATTCGGCAATCAATGTTAAAGCTGCATTAGAATTAGGGTTTAATAAAGTTATACATTTCATTGAGAGAGATGAAGATTTAAATAGTAAAGTGGAGGGCAGTTTAATAATTAGAGATATTTTAGAATTACCAAAAATTTTACCTCAACTATTTGAAAAATAATGAAATTTTAGAATATTGCTAGACAATCATATATTAATATATATTCAAGATAATATAAAATCATCAATCATATCCCTCTCCCTTTCCAATACTGTAGCAATCAATAGTAATAATGATTTGAAAAAAGCTTGTTCAGAGCTATGGAAACTTGTTGAAACTTTTGTTCTTAATATATCAATCTCCGTTTTAATATCATTCAATTTCCCTGTATTTGCATTACTAGAATCCTTGTATTCAAGACATTGTAATAAACATAAAAATTCAATTTTACAATGGAAAAAATCACCTCTTTGGAAAAAATCTTTACCATTCTTATTCCAATCTTGTAATCTAATCATAATCTTATCATAAATCATTTCATTTAATTTGAATACATCCTTTTGATATTCAAATCCTTCATGAAATTGATCATCAACATCATCTCCATCTCCTCCTAGGAAAACACTCAATGACAATAATCTTCTCAGTTGTCCAATCACAGGAGATATTTCAGATTGTAAAGTCTCAATAATCCTAACAATTAATCTTAATTCTGTAGTTTGTTTACACCATGTTTTAACAATGGAACTTAGCCTTATGGGTAATTCTTTAATCGAATCAATGGAATCAATCGAATCAATCGAATCAGATCTCCATTGCAAAACTTGGTTTAAAAAAATGGTCAACTCCATTGATTCCCCAATATCGTGAATTCTTTTATCCATCATTATTAATCCAAACATTTTAATCATTAATTCATATTTCAAAATGCAATATTCTGAACTAATTAATTTTTCCACTAAATTACCAAATTTTTTCAATACAAGACTTATACTTTGTAATCTAGTCTTGGAATCAATCTTTAATTCCTCCTTTGTAATTGTAAAATCATCAATATTTTTAATTATATTGTTGTTATCCCCTCCAATCTTTATTATAAAATTTTCAATATCATCTAGTTCAATATTTTCCTTCTTAACTAGTTTATTCTCAACATCCAATATATTCTCCTCTAACTCGTTGAAAACATCAAATTCTTTAAACCCGGAACCACGTCGTATTATACCAGGAATTAAATATAGTTCAATAGGTAATGGTTGATTAAGTGAATTAGGTGCTGAATATGGTGCCTTGTGGAAAAAATAGAAATCATCAACATCATGCAAATCTTTATTATTTGTTAAATATTCAACAAATTCTTTATCATCTATTGCTTTAGAATCCAATTGTTTAATAATTGTCTCTTCTGGATCCTGCTTGATCTTTAATTCTCTTATAGCGGCTTCTTTATCCTCATCATGTTTCTTCTGCAATTCATCACTCTTCTTCAATACAGATACAACGTTATTATTCTTGGAAAAGGGTAATCTTTCTACTGGCGGTAGTTTCAATTTCTTAAATGATGAATCTTTTGATGTTTCGAAAAATGCTGATCGTTTACTAGTCATTCTACCCATTTTTCTTTCCACTCTCGACCCGGATAATAAAGATAACGCATCCCATTCATCTTCCTCTTCACTGTCACTAACCGAGTCTATTTCGGATTCATATCCAGAAGATCTATTTGTCTCGCTATCTGTAGTGGAACCTGAAGTCACTAATGGTATAGCAGTTTTGGTAGTCGCGACAAGACCATCTTTATTCCGTGTAGGACTCGGCCTCAAACGACTTGTTGATATGCCCCTTCTGTTCCTCAGCATCGATAGAACGTCACTCATCTTGAATCAATACAGCTCCTCTTTCCTCTCTTCTGTTCTTGTATTCTTATAAAGCCACCTTGATTCTGTTGGTATTTTCAATTGACTTATACAATAGTGTTAATATTTTTCTGATTTGGCGCGCGCGAAGAATTTTGTTCCAAATTTTTGGTGTCTCCGTGATTAGTGACACTGATATAGATGGCAGTCTAAGGGAAGTTTTCAACAACTCAAATACGAATAAATGAACTAGAAATTAGCTATTACATAAGATTTTGGTTCAAGAATATACATCGATACAAGATAAAATTGCTCATTAACGGATTTTTTTTGGCTTGACTTCTGGAATGGTAACATACCCATTCTTCTCTTTCAATCTAAATTGAACTAATCTCAACATTTGATAAACAGTACTCAAAATTGGTATTTCAACATTGTTCTCCTTGGCAACTTTAATGACACTCCCCAATATAACTTCAGATTCCAACTGGTTCCCCTTTCTAACATCTGCAAGCATTGATGGGGCATAGTATATACCAATATCAGAATCAATCATGAAATCCATGATACTTGGATCTAATTCGATACCATCAGAGGCAGCAACTTTAATGATCTCCCTCATAGCTGGTCTTATAAGGGTCTCAATTCCATCAGCGTAATCCATACGTCCAGTGTCAAGATCAACAATGGCACAAATAGGATTGAAGGTACCATTATAGACTAATTTTCTCCATCTTGTGTATTTCACATTATCATCCAATTTGATTTCGATCAAATCATTCTTGTATAAATCGATAAATTCTTGAGCTTTTGCTCTATGTTGTTCAATTGGAACAACCCCATTATCAAAATACCCAATGGCTAAAGAATCAGAACCAACATGTTGCACAACACCATTATAATTTGTAGAACTGATCATGGAAACACCACTAAGAACAATATTACCGGGGAATCTTTCGAAAACTGGTTTTTCAATACCCATACCATTTTGTAAAAGGATAATTGTGGTTTTCTCACTAACAGCATCTGCATAAATATCCTCTACATTGGAAATATCTGGAATGTTTTTGGTGATCACAAGAACAAAATCAAAAGGCCCAAACTGTAGGGCATCTTTGACTGTCTTGACAACATTTGATGGTCTATAACTTTGGATGACACCATAATCAACAGAGTTTATTTCGTAGCCTTCTTTGATCACTTTATCATAATCGGATCTAATAACAGCAGTGACTTCTGCCTTTTTACTGTATTCAAGGGCATAAGCACCCATGATACCAACACCACCCAGTCCAACAATCAATACTTTTGGTTTGTCTGAAGTCATTCTTGTCCAGTGAACTCTTTTGATTCTATTGGAATAATTACAAAGAGAGTTTTCTATAAAATTGAATTGAAAAGACAAACTTCACCTTTATATTAAAAAACCCCGGCAGGCTGACTCAGCACGAGAGCTGATGGAAATTATGACCGAATCTGTCTGATAAGAATTTTGACGGATCTTTAACAACAAAATGGAGCGATCATCCATGAGTTAAAAGACAGTGACTGCGAGTACGTATGGCATTACTTTATCCCTTCATGACTCTTTGAATATTATTTTTTTCACATATCGTCATCATTCATTAAACTTCTATTATCTATTTAGTCGTCATCATCACTGGAGAACTCAGGCTCTTGCAGAATATTATCCAGAGCTGAAAATCTCCGATCGTTGTCTTCATCAGGAACAAAATATCCTTTTTTTTTAGTGTCTGTGGATTTTCCTTCAGAAATACGAGAAATCTCCATTATATCTGATGAATTCAACATTGTAGTGTCATCCAGTGTTATTATACTAGTATCCCCAACGCATTCGTCTTCTTTAAACTTAGCTATTGGATTCAAAGTACTTGGTGTAGTGAAATTCAACTTTCTCTTAGCACTAGAAAATGACATATCTTCATCATCATCGTAATTACTAAAGCTTTTATCTAAATCATCCTCATCCAAAACATATGTTCTATTCTTAGAAGGACTTGAGTTTCCCTCTTGTTTCCTGGACTTATTCTTTATAGGACTTTCTTGAATAGTACTATTAATTGTGGATTCAACCTTTTTGGGAGAATCCTTAATAGGTTTCTGTGGTGATGAGGCAACTAACTGTTTTTCAAAATCTGAATCTGAATCATTGCCAAAGGCTGAATCCGAATCTGAATCAACGTCAACAAACAAGGTATTGGTAACTGGCTTGGGTTTCGGTGGGTCTAATTTTGGAATTGGAATGACTCCATCAACATCACTCTTATTGATTTTTTGAGCTCTTAGCAATTGTAGAACGTCTAAAGATTGTTCAACAGTGCTAATAGATTTACTCCTTCCAGATGACAATGGTTTTGGTTTACTCCCCACCGATCTAACAATACCCAATGTTTCCAAATTAGAACTTTGTGTTGGTTTCTTCTTTCTTGGGGAACGTTTCTTCGGCGAGTTCTTCTCTTTCTCAATTCTCTCCTCTTCCTCTTTTTTTTTAAACAATTCATAATCGGTATAATATTGAGATGACTCGGGCACTAGCCCTCTAGGTATCCATTCCAAATATCCCTTTTTTGGTCTTTGCGAGTCTAAATCCTCTGTTTTCTCAATCAATTCATTAGGCAGATAATTCTTATATCTAATACCCAACATATCTAGATCAAAATTTTCAAAATCACTAGTCTTCTCCTTTTCTATGAATGCACTAGGAATTTCTAATCCATGAATGATGAATCTCAATAAATAAGCCTGGGAAAGTGATTTAATGAACCAAAGATCAACGTTAGATACACCAGGTGGTGTATTATTCAAAAAATACTCCAATGATTCATTGAACTTTGGTAATTCAATCCACTTTTCTGGGTTATTAGTTTCTGCAAAGTTTGTGGCTCCATTTTGAAACTTGAAAACATCTTTCCTTAATAATGGATAAAAATAAAGCATAACAACATAATCTGGTGGGAAGTTTTCAAAAGATCCATTTCCGATCAATGTTTTTTCATTTCTATTGAAAAAGGCAATCAAATTTTCAGAAATGAATTCAAACATTTGAGTTTTAAAATTCTCATACCCTAAAACCCTTGGTATGTGGGATGGTAAAACTTCATCCCTGGCAGCCTCTCTATAATAGATATCCTTCAACCCCGTAGCAAAATCAGGAAAATCTTCATAAGGACAAGTAGCTATATGTGCCTTTATGAACCTTGTAGAAGAAAGTGAAATTTGTGAAGCCCGTTGAGATCCCAGTCCCTTGACACCATGGTTATAATCTGCACCAGTCAAAATTGAATATAGCAAAATTCGCCAACGGTCGAACCCTGTTTTGATTTGAACTTTTTCAATATCGACAGGTGTGCACCAATAGTAATCTGATGATTTAGTTTTTTGCATACTGGCTCCGGCTGGTTTGTCTTGTTCGAATCTTGAGAAATTTCGTAATATTTTAGTTGCTCCAAAAATTATTGAGTCACTATCATTACTTAAAACGTAATCGACCACTCCCAATTTCTGTAATTTGGATGCTTCAGCTTCCCCTTCTGCTGGGCATTCAACATATGAAATATTCCATCTCGTTAACTCTTTTTTCAATTCTTTGATATCTTTGGTGTCATTTATATAAGTAAATGATGTATCATTTTCCAATATCAAATTTCTAAACCTTAGATAGTCGTCATCGAAAACTTTCTCTTCTAATTCGTCAGCTCCATCTTGCTGCCTCTCTGCGTTTCTCTTGAAATGAGGTTTCAAATTCCCATCAAATACAAAGACAAATGATACGTTCAATGAAATCAATGTCCTTATTCTTGCATGGAAAACTTGCAATAATCTTGAAGTCTTTGCATTGATGTTCAAACTCACGAATTGCTCGGATCCAATGGCTTCAAAAATCCATTGGAAAGCATCAATGGCCACTCTAATTGGTCTTCTGTGCTCCTTATAAAAATTAGTCACCAATACTGCAAAGGGTAGCCTTTCATCAAACCCATCACGTATTATATCCCAAACTGATGGAACCCCCATTGAGAGTTATTACAGTCTTCAGCTTTCAAAACTAATCCCTTGAGACACCAAGTACTGAAATATAAGCACACTGATATACAACCAACAATCTTTTGTCAAACTGAATATGAGCGGTAGATATAAGACATTCTTTGAAGAAGAGTAAACACTATGAAGCGGTTTGTGAGGTTTTGTTTTGGTTTCAGAAAAATTATGTAATGCTTATGTAAGGATTGTTACTTATATCCGACCTCCGAAGCGCTAGAATATAAAATAATGTATTATGCCATTTTCAAAGATACCATGAGCTTATTCATCAAAACTCTTATCACCTACTATGTAATTCAATATATACTGAACAGGTTCTCATGATGGGATTGAAAATTGGTTGATATCCGATGGTTCTTTTTTCACAATTTTTTTTTTCATATATTATCACCATCATTGAAAAATCATTTAATCTAAAAAATTGAATCACACTGGTATAAAGTGAACAAATTTTTTTCTTTAACAGCTAGCTTTAGTTAATTAATGGTATATACGCTATCAATTTAAGCTATGCAATTTATTTATGTATATATATCGAGTTAAATAGATTAATTTATAATAAAAGCTGATGTAAGTGCGAAAATGTCTGATTTCCCCAGCTACTCATACACAAATCATATACATAAATAAAGTAAGACGTCATGAATATATTCATACGCCAACTATATATAGAATGAACATTTTTCAAACTTTCATTTTACAAAATAAAGAATAGATGGTTATCGAACGCTCCACCTTCTATATATATGGCAAGTTTATTCTTGTCCTGTTAGTTATCATATCGCGAATTTGTGTACCAAGGGCAGATCTTACGTTGCCAAAAAAGATATTACGGCTACTTGAATTGATTGGATTATCAATAAAAACTAATGATTGTGATCAATAGTTCCTCCGCTATTTTTCTCACTCGGTTTGTGACTCTTTCAAAAGTATTTGGTTTTACCTATAATTAACTATTATATGCGATATATGCGCTTCGGATATAAATGGTTGGGCGTCGATGAATGCCCAACCAACACTCAAATCAACGTTCAAAGGAAGCTAAACAATCTGTTGCACTTCAGGTATTATTCTTAATTGTGGTCATTACGATTGTTATTGTCTTTGTTGGATATCCCATGTTTTCCCATGTTTTCCTATGTGAGCTGGTGTATAATTTTAGACGCGATCAACTCTCTTACCATATCGGGAAGTCTAATGAGTATGTCGACCGACGCGTTTGATTAAAAATTTGAGTTTTCCAATTTTAACAAATTGTCTTGTGTTTTCTGATGATATGCCGTAATAGGAATACTTCAGATAACAAGATAGCATGTAATAATAAACGACATGGGTCTGGAACCTGGAGCGTCTGGAGTTTTCTTGGGTACATGATAGTGGGCCAGGCGTCATGTACGCACATTGTATTGTAAATTCTGTGAGTGAAGTTAATAAGGTTGGTTGTCCAGCTGTAGACATGAGTGATGCCCATTGGGCATCAACATCAACGCCCAGGCACTAGGTGAGGCTATTACTAAACCTTGACGAAGCATCCGGGGGAATTCCTTGAATTGTTTGAGGTTCAAGATACTTTGTAAACCTTGGAAATGCTTGAGCTTGTGTCGTGTCAAGCGGATTTGAGTTTTTGGATGGAAGCCGGACATGGAAGCCCTGAGGGTCCTCTCATTCGATCATCTTGATCATCAAGTACTGAGATCTAGTTTCACTACGAGTTCTACAATGTCTCTATTGTACTGTGAAAGAAACGCGTTATTTACAATTTGTTTATTGGCAGTTGATTGGCGTCTGGACGTAAATATTAAAAGTTTCTCAAAATTTCCTAGTGTATAACCTCAACTGAGAATTGAAGATCTCTGCAAACAAGAGACGCAATGACAAATCAATAAGCAAATAAATAAGCATTAGAGCTAGACAGATTGAACAAATCGAATCAACCAAAGGAACAGTTAATCATAGACCTTAACCTCAGATTATGGCATGGCAAGTTTCAACATCCCGCTTCCTCACTCTCAAAGATGGAATTGGAAACGGTAGCTTTAGCCCGTTAAGCATTTGCAAACACCGTAGAGAAAAAGACCGTGAGATTAGTTGTTTTGCGTCTTCACTAATGATGAACATTGAATAGCGTCTTTTGAAAGTGTCTATCCGTTAGATCGAAATTTGTGATCTTCCTTTGATGATACCAGACTGAGTGGAACCAGTTCACCAGTCCAGACTCCAAAGCAGTCTCTTCGGCTCGCTACAAGGGTATAACTCATGGCTCATGCACAAGAATTTCAAATCGACCGGGAAGGATCAACGCTGTGGTTGGATTCCACACTGAACAACGTCAACTACGAACAGATCTTGCTTGTGATTACTGGTCCACCAAGAGCCCTCTAGGTCCTACCATGGAACTCTTGGAAGTACACAGTACAAGGCTTCACAAGTTGTACAGCTAGTGAACTTTGGAAAAGTGAGATGGTACCTCACCCAAAGCCGTTACACAAAAGACACACATCCTGCTTCAAGTTTTCACAAATGAGCAAAAAGTATACCAATATTGACTGCTGTGCTTCCACGGATAAATCATAAACAACATTGATCAGAGTACAGTTGGATGCGTGCCTAGCTGCTAGTGTATCATCCTAACCGTGTGGTTCCAGTATGCCTTGTATTGACAATCTTAAATCCATACGCTTTTATGCATCAATTTTCCAATCTTTTGTACGAAATTCTTAGGTAACCCACGACCAAAACCTATGATTTACAGCATATTGATGTGCTTAATGTACCAGTGTGCAGTCAATTTGACTACTTGTAGAGAAATGCCGAAGAATGTTTTAATTGGCAAAAATCGACAACTTCCCAATCTAGACAATTTATTTCATCGCTGGTACTAGATTGATCTATAATTCCTAGATATAAATGTAGTATATAAAAACATCACCTTTCCCTTTGACCCACATATTGAACAGTAGATAGGTGCCTATAGCTCCAATTGAACTAGAAAAATGGCTGCCTTATTTTCTGAATTGTTCAACAATCATCACAGCAAAGAAACAATGACAAGCCACCCTGAGAGCCATATGACTTTTGCAGAATCTGAAAATACCCTTTTAGATAATGATGTTGATTTAACTGATGTATACAAGGAACTGATACCTACTTTAGATGAGATTGAACAAAGACAAAATTCGCAAATCCAATCTGTAACAAATGAAGAAGGTATAAGTTTCCATGATTTATATGCATTCGATTCTAATGGTGAACCAATATATTTCCACACTTTCAAAGGGAAACTAGTGCTTGTGGTAAATATTGCAACACAATGTGGTGCAGCATATCAATTGAGACAACTAGAGGGATTATATCAACGTTATAAGGACATCGGTTTCACTATACTGGCATTCCCATCAAATCAACTCCATCAAGAGAGAAAAGGTTCAGATGAATATGTTGCTGAAAAATGTCGCCTAAAATATAATGTCTCATTCCCGATTATGGAAAGAGTAAGAGTCAATGGTAAAAATCAGAGTGATGTTTTCAGATTTCTTAAAGATCAAAAACATGGGTTTTTGAATTCCGTTAGAGTGAAATATAATTTCGAAAAATTCCTAGTTGGTAGAGATGGTGAAACTTTGTACAGATATTCAACTTTACAAAAAGTTACAAACAAGATTGAAGAGGACTTACAAAATCATTTGGCAGATGAGCAGAAAAAACTTGCGAAAACAAAACTGAAATCAATTACAAAATCTGATATCCATCGTATAGTGTACATTTAAGGACGAGGCTAAACTTACAAATTCTAATCGGTAATAACAATAATATAATAATAATACAAGGGGACAGTCATTGAAACACGTTTTTTTTTGAGATTAATAAAGGTAAAATAAATATTCTCATCGCTTATTTCTTACCTCTTGAACCTTTCCCTTTCGCAGGTTTTTTTGGTTCAACTTCATCATAATCAACATCATCATCAATTTCCTCCTCGTCAGCAACATCAGCTTCACCAACAGTTGGTTTTCTTGGACGTTTCTTGTTGTTGGTTTTCGAAGAAACACCCCCATTCAAGCCAGCTTCAATTTCTTTAACAACACATGCTAATAAAGTTTGGGCTCTTCTTGATAATTCGGATGTGGTTCTTGATTGGAAAAAGAAATCAAATCTAAATAATGGTGAAGATCTGATACTATCTCTAATACGCTCAAATAGATCAGCTCTATCAAGACCAAAACGATACAATTGCACTAATAGATATCTGTCTTCTTCTTCGGAGAAAACACGACGATTAGTGGTTGCAGGTGGATGCTTTAAAGTCAAATCTTGTAATGGATTCGAATATTGGGACAATTTTATTCTTAATGATTCTTTTTGTAGTTTTGCCTTACGAATTTTTTCCTCACCAGATTCAATTTGAGAAATATAACGTTCAAACCCTTCAATTTGGGTATAGTTCACCCAAAAAGCCTTAGCATAATCACGAACTTCGTCAATTGTTTTCTCTGGGAATTCCGATGCAATAGCAGTGATGGAATTTCTACCATATTTGGCACAAACTTGAACAAATTGGGTAAATTCTCTTCTAGTCCAATTACCGAAACCTTGCTGTAACAAGTCAGCCTTTTCAGCTTCCTCTTCTTCAGTCAAAAGTGTTGCATTTTTGATCTCTAGTTGGGCCAATCTTTGTTCAGCTTCTCTCTGTTCAAAATCTTCATCGGATCCTTCTGGTAATGGGACTTTATAACCAATGGTTTTTCTATAGTATGCCTTTTCACGATCGAAAATTTCTAACAATTTGATGGGATAGAATTGATGATCAAAAATGTTTGGTTGTTTTGGTGCTCTTGGTAACTTTTTATCAGTTGCAGTTCTACCACCAGTATGTAAAACATCTTTGTAATACATATCAATGGAATAATTTTCTTTACGTTCTCTTTTGGCAGGATTGATCCATGTCATACCACTAATCTTGTCAGCTGCACCTTTCTTTTTGAAATCTTCACCATTCCATTCGTAAGCAGAATCAGATGAGAATTTTTGTAATTCATCCAAACCTAATTTAGAATAACGTTCAGATAACTTAGATGTCTTTTGTTCAGATTTCTCTAAGATCTTATCAAGATCAAATTCGTCATCCTCACCACTCTTAGCCCCGAAAACATCAGAAGCACCAAATTGAATCATGTTTAACAAATCATCCTTTGAATTACCCTTTGCGGATTGGGCCTGGGCATTACCCACATTACGACCTTGTTGAATAACTAATTGATCTAGTCTTAGTTTTTGCGTAGCTCTTTCTAAAACTTTTTCCTCTATAGCATTTTCAGTAACTAGTCTGAAAACTTTCACTTGCTTCGTTTGACCAATTCTATGAGCTCTATCCATTGCTTGTAAATCAGCCTGGGGATTCCAATCTGAATCGTACAAAACGACAACGTCAGCAGAAGTTAAATTGATACCCAAACCACCAGCTCTTGTTGTTAACAAAAACACGAATTTCTCAGAATCAGGGGCATTATATTCATCAATAGCTTTAATTCTATCACTATGGTCAGTTTGACCATCAATACGACAATATTGATAATCTCTGAAAACACAATAATCTTCCAAAATATCTAATAAACGGGACATTTGACTGAAGATCAATACTCTTGAACCTTCTTTTTTCAATTTTTTCAATAATCTATCTAAAACTTTCAATTTTTGAGCATTGTAAACCAAGTGCTCATCTGTTGTGTATGGAGGACCAGGCTCTGCACCTTCAAACAAATATGGATGATTACAACATTTTCTTAATTGCATCACAATATTCAACAATCTTGTCTTGGATTCACGCTTACCGTTAGCACCATTAACAGCATCAATATCTTTTTCAAGGATACTTTGATACCATTTTCTTTGCATTTCTGACATACCAATGTATAGGTTGACTTCTTTTTTAGGTAGCAAAGATTTTTCAACGTCATTCTTAATACGACGTAACAAGAATGGTTGTAACACTTTATGTAACTGTTGGATAACTTGGTCTTGTTTTTCCGATTCCTGCTGAGCTGAATCAGAATTTGGATCTGGAGTAGCCTCGTTTGAAGCTAAAAACCACTGGTCGAAAGCTTCTGAATCCGAGAAAACATCAGGTAAGATGAAATTCAAAAGAGCCCATAATTCATGAAGGTTATTTTGTAATGGAGTACCAGTGATAAGAAGCCTGTTCTTAGAATGGAAAACACGGATAATTTGTGACAACATTGATTCTTCATTCTTGATTCTATGAGCTTCATCAATGACTATATATTGCCAATCAAATTTTCTGAATTGTGCCTTTTCTCTAATGACAATCTCATATGACGTGATACAAACATCAAAATCACAAGACAATAATCTATCTTTGATCAAGTTTGCCCTTTGTTCCTTATCACCTTGTAAAATGAAAGCATTAACATCTGGAGTCCATTTAGCAAATTCTCTTGCCCAGTTGTCCAATGTGGACTTTGGAACAATAACTAAATGTGGACCTTTGATGTTTCTAATGTAACGAAGATAACCCAAAAATGAGATGGTTTGTAAGGTCTTACCCAAACCCATTTCATCAGCTAAGATACCTGAAATATTATTTTCGTGTAATGAAATCAACCAGTTCAAACCAGCAATTTGATAAGATCTTAATTCACCATGAACGTAGCCTGGACTTTCCGTGAATTCAAAGATAGTACTGTTTTCATCTTCTTCATCTTGTAATAACTCAGCATCTTCCTCCTTTTCGGTCTTACGTCTTCTATTGTTTGTCGATTTGGATGATTTAGCCTTCAATTTGTCTTCTTCTATAATGTTCAACACTTGCTTAAATTTTGGATCCTTTTCAGCCCTGGAGTTTATGAAGTGTGAAAATAACCCAGTAAGACCTAGCAAATATTTGAATCTTTTAGCAGTTTCTTCAACGTTGAACTTTGGTTTCGCCTGATCGACAAAGAAACTTTTTTGCTTCTCACTCAACGTCTTTGGGTCTATTTCTATAGGAGCAGGTGAATCATAGTCCGGTGTTGGAAAACCTGGATCAGCAGATCCAGGAGTCTCCACGTTGGAAACAAAGTCAGATGACATGTCTGGTTGTAGATGGTATTTTCGATAAGTCTTTCCAGTTGAGAGGTATCTTAGATCAAGATAATGTTAGTGCCTTTGATATTGAGAAACACCGAGAGAGAACGAAAAAACGCGTCAAATTATCAATTCTGTGAAAACCAGTCACAAAACTAATAGCAGCTAACGAAACGGATTTCAGAATAGAGTCTAGTAGTAAGAGTATTAACTATTAACCTGATGTTAAAAGAATAATCACTTCTTTCGTAGAAATTGGAAATTTGTTTTCGAGCGCGACCTTTTCACTTACAAAGTGTCAAAAATTACCAGATCAGGCAGTCTACAAATTTCCTGATTTGGTTCTTGAAAAAAAGTACAGTAATATTGGTACCATTATGACTGCAACACCTAGTGCATGAATTCTTTCCCTTTAATGTATATCTCTAAATCGCTGGGTAATCTAATAAATGGGCAAAAGAATGTTCAATTGTGTCAAAATTCTACACCACAAAGAACTTTTTCTTTTTCTCTTCTTCTTTCGCGGAATTTTTGGTTTCCATTTTTTTTCTTTTCCGTTTGTAAGCAAAGTAAGATTTGTATGACAAAAATTGCATATTATCTCAACTTTTCTCTTGATTGTTACAACGAAAAAGCTTATACCAAACTCGAGAAGTAACTTAACTGAAAGATGATAGCCGTGGAATCTAGAATAAGCCCTAATTTCAACAAGCTAGATAATCCACACTTGAAAGAGCCAGAGCCAGAACATTGTCCTGGTCCAGAGTCAGAGAACGCTGGTAAAGGTGATGCTTGTGATGGATGTGCAAATAAAGAGATATGTGAATCATTACCAAAGGGTCCAGATCCAGACATACCCATAATCAATGAAAGACTTGCTAGCATAGATCATAAGATTCTCGTTCTATCAGGGAAAGGTGGTGTAGGAAAATCGACGTTCACCTCCATGTTATCGTGGGCTTTGGCTGCTGATCCAGATTTAGAAGTTGGTGCTATGGACTTAGATATTTGTGGCCCTTCTCTACCCAGAATGCTTGGTGCTGAAGGCGAATCCATCCATGCTTCAAATTCAGGTTGGACACCTGTTTATGTCAATGATAATCTAGGGATGATGTCCATAGGATTTATGTTACCAGAAACAGATTCTGCAATCATTTGGAGAGGTGCAAAGAAAAATGGTTTAATCAAACAATTTTTGAAAGATGTTGATTGGGGGAGATTGGATTATTTGATTGTGGATACACCACCAGGTACATCTGATGAACATATCTCGGTGAACACATATTTGAAAGAATCAGGAATAGATGGTGCATTAATCGTTACAACCCCACAAGAAGTTGCGTTATTAGATGTTAGAAAGGAAATTGATTTCTGCCGCAAGGCAAACATCAAAGTCTTAGGAATAGTGGAGAATATGTCAGGTTTTGTTTGTCCGAACTGTAAGGGAGAATCCCAGATATTTAAAGCAACCACAGGAGGTGGGAAGGCACTTGCTGAAGAATTAAATATTCCATTTTTGGGTTCTGTCCCACTAGATCCAAGAATTGGTAAAGCTTGTGACTCAGGTGAAAGTTTCTTAGATTTATATCCAGACTCTCCTGCATCAACTGCCATATTGGATGTGGTAGAAGCATTGATTGATTCAGTGGAAAATGCATAAATAGACTATTAAAGTCGTATACAACTCAATTTATAAAGGAGGCAGATCAGCGTATATGTTTGAATATTATTTATATTAATGTAATAAAAAGGGTGTTTCTTAGTTTTAATCAAAATTATTTAATGTAGTTTTACGATTAGATTGTTAGTAAAAACATTTCAATGCATGGTATTTATTTTATGAAGTAGTCTAACATTATTATACAAAATCTTTTATAGGGGAATCTTTCCTCAAGCCCCTTCCAAAAATTGTCGTTTAACATATTGCAAAGTTAAAGGAGCAGCATAGAATTGTGATTCGCCTTCTCCAAGTGGTAATTTCAGTATTTTATCAACAGAAACACTGTTGTTTTTAACTTCGGCATTCTGCAGAATCTTGTCAGCAACAGCTTTAGCTATTAGTCTAACAGCAACTTTAACATGAAAGCTAGTTTGTTTCAATGACTGTAAATTCTCGGCAAGGAACTTTAATGCCTTTTCAGTGTCTTTGTTCTTCAAATCCAAGTAGTTCTTATATATCTCCAGACCAACGTTCCAATCACTGACTTGTTTGGATTTTGGAAATCTCCGAATCAGCCCCTCCAAATCCTGTAGTTTTGGCCCGTTGTTGATGACTGCGGATGGTGCCACTTTACTGACAATGGTATTATGAGCGTCCTCATACTTTCCAGCATCTAACAAGAAGGAGGCTTCTTTCCAGTAATCACCAGTGTATCTGTTGAGCAAAGCATTAGATTCTGATATCAACGATTTAGGTATTTGTAATTGTTCAGTGAGCCTCTGCAATAATGATAGATCCTCATTAAATACTTCAACCTTTTTGGTCAATAGCTCTCTCACGTGGTGATCAGCAGCATGATCATTATTCAGATGAGCCATAACAAACAACGCTTCTTCCCATAGTTCAGCAGCTTGCAGTTGCTCAGCAAACAGTAAAGTTAATTGATCACCAAATTCAACAGATCTCTTGAAATTCAATTGCTCGCTAGACCGCACCAAGATTTCATAGATGTACCACTGAAATCTAACGTCAAGGCCTCTAGATGGGTTTAAGGCGGAAATTATAGAGCCGATATCGTATTGGTCATTGGTCTTGTGTACAAATAGTTTCAAAATGTTGAGGTGAATCTCATCTTCACCTTGGATACCCGAAGGGTTTGATGAAACAAAGGTAGCAATTGAGCTAGCAATGCTTTCACTTGAATCAGCATAATAGAGAAGAAGGCCTAAGCGAGCTTTCCATGATAAACCTTCTGATAATTTGACAGTGGTATCCTTTGTTAAAATATCACCTTTCAGCAAATAGTAAATTTTCAGTATACCTCTTGGAATTGTATGAAGCACAGCATTTTTCCTCCATTCTTCAACTTGCTTAGCGGCGCTCAGTTTAACATTTGGGTCATTTGAGCCCAATAAAGATATTAGTACTGATAAATAGGGATTGGTAGTGTTGATAGCTAATCTGGCAGCATTGGAAACTTCAAAGGTCACAAGATGCAAGAAAATCTGTTCAGAAAAATCATCAGTTTGTTGAAGTTTACTCTTGACTTCTGCTTCGATTTCGTTTTTGATCCATTGGACCAACCTTTCTCTGCGTCTCACTTCAACAACTCTATTTACAACATCAACATCTGATAATTGGGACAATTCTGGAGTTAACAGATTCTTGGTATCAAATAGGATAGATGCCAAAACCCAGATAGACTTTTCTCTGTTTTTAGAATCGCTTTTGCAAGAACTCACAATGAAATCAAAAGTCAAACTTTCATTTTTAACAACTTTCGGAAGTTTGTTTGGTCTAGCTGTAATATTTGATAGTTCCAGATGTCTCTGATAAATAATCTTGAAGACTTCTTTATTAGTGAATCCGAAAAATTTGCTCAAGGATTCTTCCTTCACAAAAGAAGCAGCATTTTGGGTTTTTACTAGTAGCTTAGCTTCATTGGTTAAATGTGCGAAATTGTAGTTCCCTAATCTCAATTCCTTCATGATTCGTTTTCTATTTTTGAGAATTTTGGAGAAGTCACCAAAAATCAAAGAATCAAGCTGAGCAGGTGTAAGACCTTTAGCAAAAGATCCATCGTGAATAGTTGTGCGCTTGAGGGAGTCATCACCATATACTGAATCAAGTCTTGACGATAGGTTTAATTGATCGCTCCAATCATCGGAGACAGCCAGTTTTGGGTCAACCTCTAACCCTCTGAAGTCTTCATGATCAACATTGAACGGTTCATATTGTTTCTCATCCAACGTTTCGGAGTCACCATCCATCATGTAATCATCTTTCTCATTCGAAAAGGAGTCGTCACCATTTAAAGGACCAATTGGAGCTTTAGCACCATCATCCTCTTCAATAACACTGGCATCTTCATCTGAAAGAATGACGGGAAATGGAATATTGGCTTCTTCTGTTTCCACCTGTTGAGTGCGAATCAGGTCATATGCTTGCCCAGAGATAAAACTTCCAGGCATGAGGTCAGTTGCATCAAAATCAAATGAATCATCAAGTTTTTGTTTCTTGAATAAAAAAGTATCTTCTGTTAAGTTTCTGCTCTGAAAAATATTTGGATTGTCGACCTTCTCCGTAATGGGAGCAGCCTGCACTTCCACAATACCCTCTGGAATGGCTTCTGTGTCAACCCTTTTCTTTCTCATGTTCTCTAGTTCTGTTTCAACATCGACAACATCGTCGTCATCATTCACAAGACCCCAAATACTAAAATGTTTCACTTTGAAAGTCCAACTACCAGAAAATTGGTCATATGTAATGAAATACATGTCTTTTAGCTCTTTCAACTTTCTAACAAACAATCTGAGTTCCAAATCCTTAGTGGTCTGATTATCATCATTAGCATTTCTCCCTCTTCTGCTTACTGGGAAGCATTTTTCCAAAGTTATAGTAGCTGGAACATTAAGTCCAGAGCCTAATGGAATTTTATCATTAGGATAGACTTCAACTGTTCTGTTTTTGTTGAATTTAACAACGTTACCAAACAAATATCCCCTTAAATCTGACCAAAAAGAAGTTAAATCTACTGGCAGCTCAAAGCTGATGGAGCCATATCCCTTTCTACCAATTGTGAAATCTGGAATTTCGGCAAGCTGCCTTAATTGTAATTGTGCTAGTTCATCAATTGATGGTGAACACCAATATTCATCATCATTAGCAGCACTCTTGAGACCTTCAACAGCGTTTTCTGATTTTTTATTTTCAGAGATACCGTTTGTTTCCTCTATTAGTTCATCCCTTTCGTTGATTTCAGATGCCACTGAGTGCTCGCCCTCGTTAAGGTTAGAACCATTGACTTCCCAGTCTATGGCACTATCTTCTTCACGGCCAAGTACCCTGACCTTTTTCGCACCACCAGATTCACCAAATATTTTCAACCTTCTTGACTCACTTCTTATAGGGTCAACCCTCAACTTCAAGTAATCGGTGGATAGAGTTCTTCTCCCAGATGCAGTAGTAGATGATCTTGAGTTATGACTTGTAGATATGAAAGGTTTCACAAATAATTTTGTAGTAGAAGTTTCCTTGGTATCATTGGATATATTAGAGTGTAGTAAATCCTTTTTTGGTGAAAATAGACCTTCCGAGTCGTAGCGTGCTTGTGATTTCAGACTGCTAAACCTCGTGCTCAGTTTCTCTAAGATCCCTGATCTTGGGCCCTGTGGCACTGCGGAAGCAGAGCTATTTGACAAACTTCTCTTACGTGACGCAGTATTGTTAGATAAGGGATGCTTGGAGGCCTTAGCTGATTCTGTGATAGATTTTGGCAAATCTTTGAAATTGTATTGTTTTGTGGATGGCGTACTTGCAATTTGGTTAAGCTGACCACCATTAGCTCCAGTGAATAATGATGAAGGGGCTTGCGTATTATTTGAGGTATTTCCGAATAGTCCACCAGTTGGTTGTGATGGATTGCTGGATGTGTTTCCAAATAAGCTTGGCTTTGGAGCTTGTGTTGTAGTTGATGAACTACCAAAGAGGGATGAGGAAGTATTGTTTTGATTTCCAAACAAGCCTCCAGATGTAGCGCCAGTATTGGTATTATTGGACGAATTTCCAAAAAGACTCCCATTGTTTGTGTTTGGCGCTGTAGCTTGTTTACCAAATAGTCCTCCACTAGCAGGTTGTGCTGAAGAATTATTTCCAAAAAGGCCACCGGCTTGACCAGTGGAATTCGATGTGTTAGCATTCCCAAACAATCCAGAACCAGTCCCACTTGATGTGTTAGCGTTTGATCCAAATAGACCACCACCTGGTGCGGCAGGTTTGTTAGCATTCAAGTTGTTGGCCGCGTTGTTTGATCCAAAACCAGCGGTCGGTGATGATGTAGAATTACTGTTTGATCCAAAATTGAAACCACTCGACTGTCTTTTGCTACCAAATTGACCACCTATAGTGCTATTATCTGTAGAAGTGTTAGACCCAAATCCATTTGGTTTGGCACCAAACCCAGAACCAAATCCTGAGTTTGTATTTGTAGAACTAAACATTTAGTTGTTGTATCACCTCCTTCTGATGTTTCTCTTTGTTTATGGAGTATTATGATATGATGAAGATTTTTACCAGCCAATTGATGTTCAAGTGTCAGGTCTGGCACTCAAATATAACAGGTAGATTTGATGGTGATGAAGTGAGGGATAGATGTATGAAGTTTCTTCGAATCTTTGCTATATTGTTGGATATCAACCTCTTCTCGTCATGTAAACAACTGAGCTTTGATCCAAAGATTTTTTCCTAGCAAATAATTGAGAATCTCAGATCCGAGGCCGCGAAACCTCCTCATACTCTGAGATTCGGGGGAGCAGCTCGAGATTTAACCGTGATTCTTTCCTGAGTTGGACGATCCATGAGTTGGCACTCGATAGAAATAATCAGCAATTAGCGAATGTATTGCTCATTCTATCAGTTCTTAATTTCAAGAGTTGGGAGCTGAGAAAAGTTGAATTTTGTTAAAATTTTGGCTCCCGATGAGGTTACCCGAGGACAGAAATTTTTTTTTTCTATGCAGATAAGTTATAGTATACTTGAAATTTTTTCTTACCTAAATAGTAGTTAATTATTAAGATCAAACAAGAACATTTGGCTCAATACCAGATTAGGGATTAGTTAATTCATTCATTCTTAGTCAATATGGATATCTCCAAACCTGTTGGGTCAGAGATCACCTCTGTTGACTTTGGTATTTTGTCAGCAGAAGAGATCCGTAAGCTATCTGCTAAACAAATCACTAATCCAACGGTCTTTGATAATTTGGGCCACCCAATTTCTGGTGGTTTATATGATCTTGCTTTGGGTGCTTTCTTGAGAAATCAATGTTCGACTTGTGGGCTGGATGATAAATTCTGTCCAGGTCATCAAGGTCATATTGAATTGCCTATTCCAGTTTATAATCCATTATTTTTCAGTCAACTATACATTTTTCTAAGAAGTGCCTGTTTATACTGTCATAACTTCCGATTGAAATCAACAGAGGTTCACCGTTATGCATGTAAATTAAAATTGATTCAATATGGTTTATTGTTGGAATTAACTGATCTAGATAACATCCATATGGGATTCTCGTTTGATGATGAAGCTGAAGAAGAAGAAACATCACAGGAAACATCTAATCCACAAGCAGAACGTGAGCTAATGCAAAAGAGAGAAGATTATGTTAACACTGCTATTGCTAAAGCTTTGAGTGAAGGCAGAACTTCTGAAAATGGTATCATCACTGCCACTGTTGCTGAGGAGCGTAAACATTTGATTCATGAGTTTTACAAGAAGATCCTATCAAGACCAAAGTGTGGTAACTGTAGCATGTTCTCACCAACTTTCCGTAAGGACGGTTTCACTAAGCTTTTTGAAAATCCATTGAAAGAAAAACAGGAAATCAATAACAGAGTGAAAGGTCATTCTCGTCAAGATATGTTGAAGACCAATGGTGATAAGATGGATGTTGAATCAACACCTGCAAAGAAAACATCAGGCTCCAAATATGTCTTGAGTACTGAAGTTAGAAACATCATGCGTGCCTTATTCAAGAAAGAGCACAACATTTTCAACTTTTTGTTTCACTCAAGACCGAGATCTACAGAGAAGGTCAGCGCTGATATCTTTTTCTTACAAGCTGTTGTTGTTCCACCAACAAGATTCCGTTTACCTTCAAAACTTGGGGAGGAAGTGCATGAAAATTCTCAAAATGAATTGTTATCAAAGATTTTGAATACATCATTATTGATCAGAGACTTGAACGATCAGATATCCACCATTCAAAAGGATCAAATCACTGCTGAGGAAAGAAAAATCACTTTTAACAGATTGATGAATGCCTTCGTCACAATTCAAAATGATGTTAATGCTTTCATTGATTCCACAAAGAACCAAAATGCCAATGCTGCTAGAACTGCGGCTCCAGGTATTAAACAAGCGTTAGAAAAGAAGGAAGGTTTGTTCAGAAAGCATATGATGGGTAAGCGTGTGAATTATGCTGCTCGTTCCGTTATTTCTCCAGATCCAAATATCGAAACCAATGAAATCGGTGTTCCACCAGTTTTTGCCGTTAAATTAACATACCCAGAACCGGTAACTTCCCATAATGCTGCGGAATTGCGTCAAGCTGTCATCAATGGTCCAGATAAATGGCCAGGTGCTACCCAAATTCAAAACGAAGATGGACAATTAGTTTCCTTGATAGGTATGACTGCTGATCAGCGTAAGGCTTTGGCTAATCAACTTCTGACCCCTTCAGGTAACGCTAGTCATGTTTTAAACAAGAAGGTTTACCGTCATATCAAGAACAACGATATCGTTGTTATGAATCGTCAACCAACATTGCATAAAGCATCTATGATGGGTCACAAAGTCAGAGTTCTACCGGGTGAAAAGACTTTGCGTTTACATTATGCCAACACCAATGCTTATAATGCTGATTTCGATGGTGATGAAATGAATATGCATTTCCCACAAAACGAAAATGCTAAAGCTGAGGCTCTGAACTTGGCGAACACTGACTCTCAGTATTTGACTCCGACCTCTGGTTCACCATTAAGAGGTTTGATTCAAGATCATATTTCTGCTGGTGTTTGGATTACAAACAAAGATAGTTTCTTCACTAGAGAGCAATACCAACAATATGTTTACGGTTGTATCCGCCCAGAAGATGGTCATTCAACTAGAGCTAAGTTGATAACAGTTCCCCCAGCTGTATTCAAACCGGTTCCATTATGGACAGGTAAACAAATCATTACAACTGTTCTTTTGAATATCACCCCTGTGAACATGCCAGGTATCAACTTATTGTCTAAGAACAAGATCAAGAATGAATACTGGGGTAAAGGCTCTGAAGAAAATGCTGTTTTATTTCAAAATGGTGAACTATTATGTGGTATTTTGGATAAATCTCAATATGGTGCTTCCGAATATGGTATTGTTCATTCTTTGCATGAAGTCTATGGCCCAACTGTTGCTGGTAAGGCCTTGTCTGTCTTGGGTAGATTATTCACAAATTACATTCAGTCCACTGCTTTCACTTGTGGTATGGATGATTTACGTTTGACTGCTCAAGGTAACCAATGGAGAAGTGAAATCTTGCTGACATCTGTTGACGTTGGTCGTTTGGCTGCAGCAGAAGTCACCAATTTGGACAATACTACAAAACATGATGATCCAGAATTGTTGAAGCGTCTAGAAGAAGTTTCTCGTGATGATAACAAGGCCGGTATCTTGGATGCTGTCACACAGTCGAAAGTTAACACAATCACTTCTCAAGTTGTGTCTAAGTGTGTTCCAGATGGTACTATGAAAAGATTCCCATACAATGCCATGCAGGCGATGGCTCTATCAGGTGCCAAAGGTTCTAATGTGAATGTCTCCCAAATTATGTGTTTGTTAGGTCAACAAGCTTTAGAAGGTAGACGTGTGCCTGTCATGGTTAGTGGTAAAACATTACCATCTTTCAAACCATATGAGACCGATGCAAGAGCTGGTGGTTATATCAAAGGTCGTTTCTACTCTGGTATTAGACCTCAAGAATACTATTTCCATTGTATGGCTGGTCGTGAAGGTCTTATTGATACTGCTGTTAAGACATCTAGATCTGGTTATTTACAACGTTGTTTGACAAAACAACTGGAAGGTGTTCACGTCTCTTATGATAACTCCGTTAGAAATGGTGATGGTAGTTTGATTCAATTCTTGTATGGTGGGGATGCTGTTGATGTTACTAAAGAATCACATATGAACCAATTCAAGTTCTGTATTGATAACTATGCGGCATTATTAACTAAATATAACCCAGGTGCTTTGATTGAACATTTAGACACTGATTCTGCTTCCAAATACTCAAAGAAGGTGCGTAAGAACATGAAAAAGAGCAAAGACTTACCACACTACGCTCAATCAACCAAATATGATCCTACATTATCTGTTTACAATCCTTCCAAATATCTTGGTGCTGTTTCAGAAACTTTCCAAACTAAGTTGGATTCATTCATTGATGAAAATCCTAAATTTTTCGACAAGGCTGGTTTATCTGATAGTAAGTTCCGTGCATTGATGCAATTGAAATATATGCGTTCTTTAATCAACCCTGGTGAATCAGTTGGTATTATCGCTTCTCAATCGATCGGTGAACCTTCAACACAAATGACATTAAACACTTTCCATTTTGCTGGTCACGGTGCTGCTAATGTTACTTTAGGTATCCCACGTATGAGAGAAATCATTATGACTGCTTCTGCTGCCATCAAGACTCCACAAATGACTTTACCTATCTTGGACGAAGTTACCGATGATCAAGCTGATGCATTCTGTCGTTCAGTTGCTAAGGTTGTTTTCTCAGAACTTGTTGATCATGTAACCGTTACTGAAACTTCTGGTGATTCTGAAGATGGTAATCCAACTCGTTCTTACGCTATTCACTTTGATTTCTTCGAAAGCAAGCAATACCACGATGAGTATGATGTATCCAAGGAGCAACTTGAACAAGTGATTACTACCAAATTCTTGAAGACTTTGGAAACTCAAATCATCAAAGAATTGAAGAAGCAAAAGAAGGTAGGTAGTGAATCACTACCGGAAGTTGGTAAGGCTGTTCCAAAATCACAAACTGAAATTACATCTGATGAACGTGTTTCATCTAAGGCTAATGACAATGATGATGATGATGCCGATGATGAAAAATCACGCTCAAAGGGTAAACAATCTGTTTCTTATGATGAACCTGACGATGATGAAATTGAAACGATGAGAAAAGCTGAAAAATCAGATGAAGATATAGATGAAAATAGTGACTCAGATAGTGACTCTGATTCAGACTCAGACAGCGATTCAGAAGATGCTGCTAACACCACTATGTCTGGTGAATTGTCCAAGGCCGCTCGTGACCGTCAATCAGCCGTTCTAGGTGCCCACAACTTGATCACGAAATTCAACTTTGATGATGTCAATGGTAGCTGGTGTGAATTCAAATTAGATTTGGATGCTAAGACTCAAAAATTACTTATGGTTAATATCGTGGAAGACATCTGTCGTAAAGTTGTTGTCAAAGAAGTCCCAAACATTGGTCGTTGTTTGCACCCACAACCAGAAAATGGCAAACGTGTATTGACCACTGAAGGTGTTAACTTCAATGCTATGTGGGAGTATGATGACTTCATCGATGTTAATGGTATCACTTCGAATGATGTTGCTGCCGTGTTAAGTACTTACGGTGCCGAGGCTGCGAGAAACACCATTGTCAATGAAATCAATAACGTTTTTGGCCGTTATGCTATTTCAGTGAGCAGTCGTCACTTGGATCTGATTGGTGATATGATGACAAGAGAAGGTACCTATTTGGCTTTCAACCGTCAAGGTATTGACTCTTCAACTTCATCATTCATGAAAATGTCTTATGAGACCACATGTCAGTTCTTAACCAAGGCTGTTTTAGATAGCGAACGTGAAGAATTGGAAAGTCCATCGGCTAGAATTGTTTTGGGTAAATTGGCTGGTGTTGGTACAGGTAGTTTTGATTTACTGTCTCGTATGCCAGCCAATGCCTAGGTGTTTTGATTTAATGTTGTATACTAATAAGGTTTTGAATGACGTGTATATTATAATTTAGCTCAAGTGATGAGAACGCTTTTAGCTACAAAACTAACAGAAAGATGCATATAGAATTTTAATACTGATATGTAGTTGTTGCTTTCTTATTTTTGACTACAGAAGTCATGGTCGTTTTCGAAAATGCGCGTTGCTATTACACTATGTACTTTTAATTATACCGGCAAACAAAAATCAGAGAAAAACTTGAAACAAGAAGGAAATTGGTATGTAGTATCAATCATTTGATATCAAATATTGGTTTCAATGACTTGATTAATAGCCAGTCATCCCTTGCAACTTGGTCTCTGAAAGCAGGGTCTTTCAACGTATCAATGGATCTACGTGATAATAAGGAGTATAACGAATCCTTTTCATCAACGTGACGACCCCAGACTGGTTGAGCAGCGGATGGATTTTCCAAACGCATTGCAACACCTGCACTTGTTGTATTCTTCTTAACAATATCAACAGACTTGTGGTTGACTTCTAATGAGACAACTCTACCCAACAACATTGTAGTTCTTTGTTTTGTTTCAGGATCTAGTTTAACAGCACAGATTGGAGTACCAATTCTTAATGTACCTTCAACAACATCAACACCAATGATCATTGGGTTACGTTTGTTAATGATTTGGACTGTCTTCAAAACAACTGGATAGATAGCATATTCCAAGAAATCTTTACGACGTTGTTCCAAAAGCTTCTGCTGGTAGGCCGAGAAGGCATCAAACAAATGATAGATAATATCAGCAGTGAACATTTGAACACCTTGTTCAGCTGCGTACTGCTCAGCTTCCTTATCGACTTTAACATCGAAACATAACATTACAGCATATTCTTTGGCTTTGTCCAACATAGTGGTGGCTTTCATAACATCACGTTTGTAAACTGGACCTAAACCAATAGACATAACTGGAATTTTCATATCTTTCAAGAAGTCTAACAAGGCTTCTAAAGAACCCAAAGTAGAAGCTTGAACAGTAACACCACGACCACTTGTATCGACAGAATCCAGTAAACCGGTAAGATCATCCATAACTTCATCTAATGCATCATCTTCTTCTTCCTCGGTGTTCACAACTAACAGACGAGAACCAGCAACGGCTTTCTCTAAATCATTAGCAGCGATCTTAACACCCAAAGCAGCCTTAACTTCTTTGTGGTGAACATATTCAGATTTCAATCTCAATTCACGCAGTGGTTGTGGAGTCAACAATGCACGGATATTTGTCGCTATTGGACCATTCATACCACATAGCACAATTCTGTCACCCTCTCTTAGGTAACCATTAGATAGAATAACATCAATAGTGGTACCCAAACCTTCAATAACTTTCACTTCCAAAATAGTAGCTTCACATTCAGAAATGTACATCAATTGTTTAGACATTCTCTTTTGAGTTAGTTCTAATAATAACCATAACAAATCTGGAACACCTTCACCAGTAACGGCAGATGTTGGAACAATGGAGACGTATTTGGACATGTTTCTGTTTTGGAAGTACAATTCAGAGTTCAAACCTTGTTCAGCTAAAGCAACCTTAATCTGTGTATATCTATCATCGAATTCCTGTTGAACAGATCTGGTCTGTTTAGAGAAGGAATCTCTGAATGAGTTGTTAGGAGTTGTTTGCCAATCATATAAACGATCAATTTTGTTTAATGCAACAATGAATGGAGCTTTTCTATCACGCAACAATTTAATAGACTCAATAGTTTGTTGTTCTAAACCATGCATAATATCAATAACTAAAATAGCAATGTTACATAATGAGGAACCACGAGAACGTAAATTGGAGAAAGATTCGTGACCTGGTGTATCAATAATCAATAGACCTGGAACATCAAAAGTTTGCTTTTCAAAAGCAGCCATCACAGCAGTCTTAGTTTTAATGGCTTCAATTGGGAAATAAGTGGCACCAATTTGTTGGGTAATACCACCAGCTTCACCACCTTGAACATTGGTTTGACGGATCTTATCTAAAAGTTTAGTTTTACCAGTATCAACATGACCTAAAATACAACAAATTGGAGAACGTAAATCGCCTTGGCCTGATGATTGATGTTTTTGATTCTTCTTAGATTGTTTTTCAGCTTGTTTTAATCTTTCTTCAGCTTCCTTAGCCTTGGCTGCCAATTCAGCTTGTTCCTTGGCCCTTTGAGCCGCAAGAGCTTCTTTATTAGAAACTTCAGCTTCAACTACTTCAGCTTCTGGAGTTTCCTCTGATGGTGTAGTTTCGGCTTCCGCTTCAGCTTCTGGTTCATCACCAGCAGTTTCCCAATCTTCAGCAACTGGTTCGTCATCTAGGGCCATTTGTTCCCAGTCATCCACTAGAGCATCTTCATCCTGAACTTCTTGAGCAACAGGATCGGTAGCTTTCTTAGTAACTTCGACAGCTTCTTTGCCAACACCGCCTTCTTCTTGAGTCTTGGTGGATTTTTTCTTCTTACCATACACAACCTTCTTTGATTTTGGAGCTTCAGTATCTTCATCAGTTTTCTGTAAACCTTCTACAATTAAACCAGAGTTTAGTAATTGTTGACGGCGACGCTCAATAGCTTTCTTTTCCTCTTTCTGTTTCTTAGTCAACAATTTACCCTCAGCTTTCAATTGTTCCCGTTTCAATCTTTCCTTTTCTCTCTTAGCAGCTCTAACAGCTTCCTTTTCTTCTTCTTCTTTAGCAAGTTTTTCGTCTTCTTCCTTAGCTAATTGTTCTTCTTCAGCAATTAAACGAGCTTCTTCTTCTTCAGCTTGCTTTTTCAATTCTAATTGACGTCTTAAAGCAGCAATACCGGCTGGAACTTTCTTACCTTTTGCAGCTGGTGCAGCTTTTGAGGCTTCTTCAGCTTTCTTGGATGCTTCAGCTTCAGCTGATCCAGTGGATGGAGCTGGGCTACCAGTATCAGTCTTTTTATTCCCTGCAGCAGCCTTCTTCTTAGCAGCCATTTCTTTCTTTCTTTGTTTTTCTTTCTCCTTCTTTTCTTTTTCCTTTTCTTTCTTTGATTTAACAACAGAAGCACCACCTTTTGGTTTCTCTTCAGTAGCAGCTTTATTAGCCTTCTTTTCTTTATTCTTTCTTAAAGTGGCCATGAAATCACCACCGAAATCATCTTCAGTGGCTTCAGTTGGGCCTGATGGAGCTGGGGAGCCTTCTTCAGCTTCTGGTTCAACTGAAGGAGTACCGAATTCTTCAGCTTGAGGAGTTTCACCTTCAACCTCTTCTTCCCAGTCTAGTGCACCTTTCTTTCCTTTCTTGTCCCTATAAATCCGTCGTTAGTATTCAGTTCTCCTTGTGCTTTTTTCCCGTACATATCCAAAGAGATATACTCACTTTTTACCCATTGTTTCTGTTGAATAATTGGTGCTTGATGTTAGAGTAGATCAAACAATCAAGTCTTCTTTATCCTTTTAGATCAACTTTTCACCACGTCTTTTCTCTAACCTCATTTTTTTTCACCAGATTTAAATTTGCTGAACAGAGAATATCCGCGAATTTCCCAGTAAAAAAATTTTTTTGCTGGTTCGGGGAACATCTCGCTTTTCACTATGAACAATTTGTGAAGACTTGTGAAGAAAATGCACTACTCGAACATATTTTGAAGAACTATAGAAGATCTTAATCTGATCAAGAAAATAGAGAAAACATTTGTCAAAGATGTCTACTACTGTGGAGAAGGTATGCAGCTTGGAAATTAAATAGAAGCTTATATGAAGTATACTAACTGAATTTCAATAAAGATCAAAGCTATTGAAGATGAAATGGCAAAGACCCAAAAGAACAAGGCAACTTCGTTCCATTTGGGTCAATTAAAAGCCAAGTTAGCTAAATTAAGAAGAGAACTGTTAACTCCTAGCAGCAGTGGAGGAGGAGGTGGTGGTCTTGGTTTCGATGTTGCAAGAACAGGTGTTGGTTCAGTTGGGTTTGTTGGTTTCCCGTCAGTTGGTAAATCTACACTATTAAGTAAATTAACTGGTACACATTCAGAAGCGGCAGCATATGAATTCACAACTTTAACCACAGTTCCAGGTATCATTCGTTATAAAGGTGCTAAAATTCAAATGTTGGATTTGCCAGGTATTATTGAAGGTGCTAAAGACGGTAAAGGTAGAGGTAAACAAGTTATTGCTGTTGCAAGAACATGTAATTTGATATTTATTGTTTTAGATGTTAATAAGCCTTTGGAACATAAAAGAATCATCGAGAAAGAATTGGAAGGTTTTGGTATCAGATTAAACAAAGAACCACCAAACATCATCGTTAAAAAGAAGGAAAAAGGTGGTATTGCCATTACAAATACTGTGCCATTAACACATTTGGATAACGATGAAATTAGAGCCGTCATGAGTGAATACAAATTGAACTCTGCTGATATAGCATTTAGATGTGATGCTACAGTTGATGATTTGATTGATACTTTGGAAGCTTCTCAAAGAAAATATATTCCAGCGGTTTATGTTTTGAATAAAATTGATTCATTTTCCATTGAAGAATTACAGTTGTTGACAAGAGTTCCAAACGCAGTTCCAATTAGTAGTGGACAAGAGTGGAATCTAGACGAATTGCTAGAAATCATGTGGGATAGATTGAATTTGGTTCGTGTTTATACTAAGCCAAAAGGGAAGTTACCAGATTTCAATGAACCAATTGTTTTAAGATCAAATAGATGTACTGTGGAGGATTTCTGTAATCAAATCCATAAATCTTTGGTTTCAGATTTCAGAAATGCACTTGTTTATGGGGCTAGTGTTAAGCATCAACCTCAATATGTTGGGCTATCCCATGTTTTGGAAGATGAGGATGTTGTTACGATTTTAAAGAAATGAGGTTCATGAAATTCTGAACTTTTGATTCTTTTCTCCGCATATTTTGTTATATCATGTTTTGTATATTTATCATAGTTTCATTGTTTAGTCATAATTTATATCCTGGTTCTGTTTTCTACTAATTTGTAATATTATATATATATGGAACATATCTATTTTATTTTTTGTTATACAAGAGAAACCAAAAGAATATATCAGGAGTTTTTTTATATAATACAAGCTGTCAAATTTGATTTTGAGAAGTGAAAGAAGAAACATATCATAACATCATTGAAGAAAACATTGGGCTCACAAGATCGTTCTTTTGACATTTCTTGGGCTATGGTGAAGTTCTTCATCATCAAGAACGTCACGAGCAGATCTTTTACTCTTTGAAGGAGTTGAAGAATCATCACCAAATTGTTTTCTTGCTTTATTATTTAGTTGAAACTTCATCAACTCACTGGCATAAAAGCCATAGTCATCAAAATCAGCAACACTAGGTCTAATACTTTGTAGGTAACTGAAAGCTGATGCGATATCACAGTTGTGAGTATCCATAATATATGACATTGCAAAACTTGACAAAACGTTATCATTCCCATTTAATGAGAATAATAGTATACCACATTGTGGGTCTTTTTCTTGAATTGAATGAACCAAAACTAAATAATCTGCAAGGACTTTTTGGAAATCAATATTTGTCAAGATTGCATTTGAGACCTTATTATCAGTAACAAAAGACACGCTATTGGAGAATTTTGTATTAAATCTCATAACGGATTCACCTTCATCTTCGGTCAACTTTTGAATGTTGAAATTTGGATCAATAGAGACACAGCAACTAGTATCAGTGCTGAATGACTTGAGATAATAACAACATTTTTGAGATGGCATTATACCAATGACATACTTGATGTTATTTTGTGATAGGAAAACATTTTGCGCGACTGAGTTCAGTGGACCGACCCAGACGTTTGAGCCCAATTTTTGTGGTTGTAGTTGGTTCAAAGTATTAGCTAGAGCATGTTTATTCTGGAACTGATCAATCATAGTGACACCTTATATATATATTTATAAATATAATTCAGTTCTTAGTTGTGGATGGTGCTTGTGGCTAAGTTGTTGAAAAATCCGATTGTTTTCAACTTTTCAAAGGCAGTAACGGTGGAAACAGACACAAAAGATTTGTGTCAAGCGATGAGGAAAAACTTGTAAGCACGACGCGTTTAATGAAAGGAAAGTGTGTTGTGAGGTGTATTTGAATGATGTGTTTGGTGTAACGATGTGTTTGAGCTTGTCTTGAGCAAGTGCTAAAGGAATCTATCCCTTTTTATATTAGGTGAAATTGGTAGTGAGGAAAGATGGGAAAGTTCTTGAGACCCAGCACCGAGCGTTCGCATTCAATTTTTTCAGACTCGAGAGCGAAAAAAAATGAAGAGTGAGAAAACGAAAAAAGCGGTGAAGAAAAATAAAAAGAGCTGGCGATCGATTGCCGGATTCGGCTAATCAGTGGTACATCTTTGTTTAGGCACGTGATACTGTCATTGTGGAGAGGGTGAGTAATTTCATAGGACGTTGAAAAGAAACGAACATATATTCACAATATTCAACGAACAACACAAGATTCAGGAATGGATCGCTTATTTCACCTTTTAAAAGTTGTTCAGATGTTCTTTCAAAATCCGTCATACAACCAAGGCAATTGTGATGGATTTAGGCCACCTCAAATACCGCCACAGATAGTACTTAGCTCTTCAATGGCTCTATAGAGATTATTTTCTTTCTTTTTGAACCCGTAATTCCAACAAGAGGTGCACTGTGCACGTATAATCATTCTCAAGTTTGGGACTAAGTCCCGAAGGCAGTTTTTTGAGGATCAGAAAAAGACCTGAGCAAAGGGTCTCGAGACTATTCCTGGGCCTATAACAACTCAAAAGTCTTGAATCAACTTATAGTAGAGTCAACGAATTATATAGAAGACTGAAACTAAGGCCACGGTGAGAACTAGAAAAGTAGGTGACTCCAGCTCCATTATTGCACTAGATATCCCGTTTCAGTCTGCTAGCTATGGAATTACCAATACTCTTCAGCTAAACTGTATAGAGAGTCTCGGTGTCTCGGACCTCGGTGCTCGGCTGACACATATCTCCTGACAGATTTTGTTGGGCGCTTTTGGAGTGCAGAGACTCTCAGTTTCATGTCAACACCACGTAGCAAACTAGTAAATAAACAGCCCAAAAGCCAGTGAATAAGATCAATTACATTGTAAATCAATTCAATTAGATATAAAGCTGGGACCAGTGTCAGTATTATCAAGTCAACTTCAAAATGTTCTTACAAAACAGCTTAAAGCTTGCCTCTCGTTCCATTAAATCCAACGGATTCGTGCCTTCATTCTTGAAGAACACATCATCAAGACTATACTCTTCAGCAAGAACCACACAACAATCCAACATAACAACAAAGCTTGGTCTGTTTGTTGGTGCTGGATCAGCCCTATTATTGCACACTCATTCCAAAATCTTAAATGAGGCTGCTAACTTGGGTACCATCAATATTAATGCCCCAAACAAATTACCGAAAATTGTTGACCCAAACTCCATAAATCATCCAAAAACTTCAAGATTCAATGGAAACCTTCATTATAGACAACTATCATATGGTAGTTTAGCAGGTTTGTTCTTTGGGGTCGTTATTGGGAAATTGTCATCTGTACTGGTATTCATTACACTTTCTGCTGTGTTGACTTTACAAGTATGTATACGTATAAGTTTCATTAATGATTAAAACAAACTAACCACTTTCTAGTTCTTGCAAAGTCGTGGAATTATCCATGTTCCTTGGACTTCTGTTGTGAAAGTTGGTGCCGACAGAGTTGACATCAGACACTTAGTTCTCGAAGACCCAAGTTTCAAGGTCAGTTTCGCCTTGAGTTTCTTGATTGCAGCTTTCAATATCTAAGTAATTGTACTTGAGATAACAACACACTAAAGAAAAAACACAACCATAGTACAAATTTATACCACACAGAAGTTTACACTACTAAAATAATTATGGACAAAAATACTCTAGCCTTCAAAATCTGTCGTAGTACTGCGAGTAAACATCCAACAATGTTCATTTTAGGAGAACAGTACTTTCCAAAACAATCACGATCACCTGATCTCTACGAAAATGACTCTGAAGGAAATCTTTCCATATAGAACACAACATTATGAAAGTCCGTTGAATACCATTTCTGAGCTTATGACAAATCAAATTTAGAGAACGTGTTCGCGAACATTCTATATTGTTACGTGACACACAGAGCGACTTTTTTCAAAAATCTATATATTAGGACAAAGAGTTATAGATCACTAATGAATTTTCATTCTCATTATCATTAAGCACATTAACTAGTATTGGTAACAATGTCTGTGATACATCCCCAAAGTGCTAATTATCAGTTCAAGTTCGAACCTTTTCTACGAACAGAATATAACTTCGGTCTAGATCCTGATAGACCTGTGTGTCAATATTGGAACGGTCATGGTGGTTGCCCAAATGGTGACCTTTGTCATAATAAACATGTTTCACCAATGTACAGTAATAAGATCGTGTGTAAGCATTGGCTTAGAGGATTGTGTAAGAAAGGTGATCACTGTGAGTTCTTACACGAATACAATTTGAGAAAAATGCCTGAATGTTTATTTTATTCAAAAAATGGATTCTGTACCCAAACACCAGAATGTCAATACCTGCACATAGATCCACAATCCAAAATACCAGAATGTCTAAATTATTCAAAGGGGTTCTGTCCAGAAGGTCCAAGTTGTAAAAATAGACATATAAAGAAGATCATTTGTCAGAATTTCCTTACAGGGTTCTGTCCAGATGGTCCTGATTGTGATTTGGCTCATCCTAAATTTGATCTATTACCTGATAAATTGAGAATAAGACCAGATAGACCGGTTAATGCTACAAAGACTAGCGAAAAAACATTTTTGGAAATTCAGCTAGAAAAGGAAGCTAAGGAAGAACAAGAAAGATTGGAAAAACAAGTCAATCCAGAATATTGAGTATCCTCAAGTGTATAATAGAAAATATTTTATTGCAATGTTTGTTACGAATTATATGAAACTATCAAAATCGAATCGTAGGCTTCTAATATGCAATTTATCTTATTATTGTCATTTCTTATCAATGCGTAAATTTCTGGCCCTTTGTCTTTCGGAAGGAGTCAAGACCCAATTCATGTCAACTTCATCATCCTCATCATCAAATCCTAAAATCATAATTATTTGTGTAACTCTTAAAAATTTGTCTCTTAAATTATATCTTGCTCTTGTAATTTCACCAATGATACCACTAAAATCTCTCTCTAATTTGATTGAACCTAATTCAGTGATATTGTTATCTAATGACCATATTTTTCTTTCTAATAAGTTGGATAACGTGGTCACAACGGTAAACATGAACTTATCGAAGATGGAAGAATCCAAAGTCTTGAAATATGGTGCTATTAGTGAGTTCCATTGCGTTATGAATCGTTGTACCACAGTGTTTTCTTCTTCATTAAAAGTACTAACCAAATAATCTGAATCCTTGAAACAATCGGTTAACAAGATTTTTAATTTGTTTTTGAAAACTTGGTTGAATAAGATTTGAATATACTCATTTAGAATGTCATTGGATTTCTTACTAAAACCTTCTTGTAGACCTTCGACAATGATTTTCAATTTTTCACCATCTGTACCAAATGGATAATTTGATTGCAATAATGCAATATTTTGAGAGACAATCTTCTCAAAATAAACACCACCAGCACTGACAGTATTCAACAAGACAATAAATGTATGTAACCTTGTTTCATCGCCTGCGGCAATGTGATTCAACGCAGAAGCACCTCTTGAAAAAATGCTACCCATTGTATTACCTCCTTTAGCTTGCTGTACTTGACTGTTAACAGCCTGTGTTTGTGTGGGCGTGAAAACCGTACCAGCTCTTGGTTGAAATTCACGTAATCTTTTATAAATAGTTAAGGAATAGTCATTATCCAATATCTTTTTTATATTGGTGACCAAATTCTTCACAGTTAATGGTTGACCAGTTTCTATAGCTTGTTTCAACGAAGTGTTCAAAACTAAGATGAGATCTTCAATAGCAGATGACACTGGAGGGTTTTCAGGTGCTATGACCTTTTTCGATATGAGATAGGGATTCAAATCTGGAAATTCCTCAATTTGGAATGCTTGCTCTAATGATCTTCTGATGTAAAAAGTCACAAGGACTTCAAATGCAGGTAATAGTTTAGACTGAATTTTTTTCCCAAATTTACTTTCCAATATTGGTTTTGGTAATTTTAGTTGCTCTTGCTTTATATCTTGATATTCATTCCATTTAACTGCGACAAATCTGCAGTATAATGACCAGTACTTCAAAAAGGCAGAGAATTCAGTGGTTACATCACCAATCTGTACCACTGATAAACCATCTTCGGATAATCTTGCTCCATCAAAACTCCCTCTTGGTGGAGTACCTGCTCTAGATGCTGCAGTTGCAGTTGCAGTGGAGTAGTTGGCTAGTATTGGGAATTTATAAGATTGAACATCATCAATCAATCTTGCTACGTTTCTATTATCATAGAAAATATCACTGATTAAACCAGCTTGTGAATCTGCTTCCCTTTCCACCCTTTCAATAATACCAGCCATTTGATGAATCCCATAGTATTTAGCAATAATATTTGAATGTTGGTTCAACATCGATGATATAATTTCCAATAACCTCATCAACGCAGCTGGATAAAACCCATATTTATCTTGTTGTGATTGGTTGGTAATGATCAGCCTACTTTGTCCGGCAATTATATTACAGATGAATTTCGAATAACAATCAAGACCAATATGATCTTTGCCAATTAATGGGAAATAAGAGAAAAAATTTGTTAACTTTTCAACGTCTTTGGAGTCAGCAGCTTTGTTGAACTCATTAGTGAAAAGGATGCTGAGATCCTCAATCCATTTTCCCACAGTTATTTTTGGAGCATCTGGAACATCTGTTGATGGAACAACATTATTTATGAATTCACCCTCGATTGGTAACGATCGTATTTTTTCAATTGACTTTGCTGCTTGTTCCCAGTCGTGTGATTCAATAGCTGAATTAGCAGTCAAAACCAATGCTTTCAATTCCTTCACATCTCCAACATATTTTGTAGTCTCTCGAACTCTTGATCTTTCTGCATCTAATAATCTAACTCTAGCTGTTATTCTCGAGGCTAATGAACCAGCATTTGATAATAAATCAACAAGATTACTGGAGTTTGACAAGGTTGTAGATAATTCAGTTCTAGAAAGTTCTAGCTTACGTTCTTCTTGGACATGAGTTCTTGATTCTATGAAATTATCTAAATCTTCCTGTAATTGAGCTTCTGTTTTCTCTATAGCTTTTATGAATTTTTCCAATTGAGTTGAGTTCTTGACACGGTTCAACAGTTTAGAATACCTCACCGATTCTTCTTGACTTTTGAACTCCGTCATTGTCTTTTTATGCCTCTGCTTAGCAGAAAATCTGTGGTGTTCAAAGTGAACTTTTGAAGTTGACCTTGTTTATTATTTTGGATCTTCTCGAGCGAGTCTTGAACAGATCACAGATCACAGACCACGAACCTCGCAAAATCGATTCGCGGAATCTCTCAACACCAAAACCAAAACGACCTAAAGGCTCTCTTTTGGGCAAAGTGACTACAGATTTACCATAATAACGAAAGCAGATACATTTCAATCATTACAAATAAACAAAAATCAAGCAGAACGCCTTTGCTTCTCTTTAGTGAATGCTTCAGGACTCAATTGCTTCAAATCAATTCCAGTTGTTAAGCCCGATGCTGAACCTCTAGCATCATCATTTCTACTTCTTCTTCTGTCCTTCCTTTCCCTTCTGTGCTTTTCGACTAGTTTCCCTTTGTCCAGAACACTTTGTCCACTTTGCTCGTCAGTCAGACTATGTCTTCTTCTTGAACCTTCTCTTGCCCAAAATTCATCTCTATAGAGTTCCCAAGCTTCTCTAATTTCAGAGTTGAAAGCTCTTGGATTTAGTGTTAGTTTCACATCAGTAGCACCAACTCTTGGTTGGGCACGGATCTCTAAAGTTTTGAGACTGCCCTTTGCCCATTGGCCCAGATTGGTGTTTTGTAAAGGACCTGTATAATCTAATAAAGCTTGATTTAATTGAACAATTGACATCATTATAGATCTAGTCAAATCAATAAAACGATCACCAATGGGCGTCTTGACCTTAACTAGTCTTAAATTCAACTGTCTAAGTCCCTTATTTGTGGATGTGAAAAATCTTCTGGGTATTATAATTGTACGACGATATTCACCTGATAGATGAAACAAAACTAGTGTGACTAAGATGAAAAAAAATGTGAATTGCAGCGACACTTTCAATAATGGGGATTGTCTTTTATCAGCGCAGTACAGAGAATAGAAGCAAAACCCTGCCAGTCCTGCCAGGATAGCCAGGAAAGCCGTAAATTTGCGTCTCAATATTCTTTGGTCTTGTGATTGTTGTCGTAGACTTTCCTCCAAGATCAACAAATTTCTAAAGATCTTTGTAGTTGGGGTTACTTTATCACCTCTTTGGCCACTGGATGATCTTAAACTTCTATTACTGCGCTCACTTGAGTCGGATTTCCTTCTTCTGCTTGTGCCTCTTCCTTTGGATTTACTTCTTGATTCCTTGATAGTGTCACGGCCTCTAACAGCAGCGTTACTGCTCTGAGAAGCGACATCTGAATCTGAATAAATAGCTGAGTCTTCATCTCTCGAAGTTAGAGGCGTGATATGGTCCATGGCTAATAACAAAGGTGATGAAGATGGAGAAGCTGGGGATAGACCCGTTTGAGATGAAGGAGCACCAGCGGCGCTAAAGGTAGGTGATTTGATAGGAGAAGTCCCTGGAGAAGAAGCTCGAGAACCCACTAAGGAAGAGCGCTTGGTATCATCCAGTGATAATGCATTCAAATATGGAGAGTCCAGAGCCTCTGGACTGCTGGTTTGTCCCACCATGGTATTTTCAGACTCCTATTTGATTTCTTGGTTTCGCTCCTCTGACACTAAAAAAGACTTGGACTGATTGCAAAATGGCTGGTTTTTTGCACTAATTTTTTGGCCTGTCTGTTTGCGATCGTGAGTTAGCTTCCAGGAACAAGCAGTGACAAACACTTTCAATCGACAACAATGCCCTTATAGCTAAAGATTGGATATCCCCTGACACAAAGCCAGTTGAATCTTCAACTTTCAGATTTTTGAAATCGAATAATGGAAAATTAAAAGTTTGTTAGGAATGTCGAGCTGGGCAGGCCACACACTATTGTGATGTGTGGTTGGGCCAACATTATCTCAGATCAATTTCAACTTTGACAAACAATTTCAGTAGATTTATTCAGTTTACGTCACTGTTCCAAAGAATGAATTGTGTAGTTGGAGTTAGAGATAATATCTGGTAGTGGTGTCACAACTTATCTTTGGAAGCTCAACCCATTTTGCAGCTTTACGGAGCTAAAAGCTAATCTGACTGGTCGTTTCTGCTTCAAAAAGTAAGCAGTAAGCAGCCACTTATTTCATGTCAACCTATTCAACTTGAAAATCCATGGACAGTCGCTATTAGTCTATCGCAGGAATAGGTAGCTACTAAAAACTGCCACTCACTTGTTATACTTCTGAAATGTGTACTGCTCAGTGTAAAAGTCCCCATATAAACTGCCCATCGAGCTTTTGAAGCTGCATCACTGTCCAGAAAACGAAATTCGAGAAAGAGCGAAAACGTCAAAATACCAAAGCGCCAGCTCCCAAAACTTTCTGCTCTTTAAGAGGCCATAATTGGAGTGTACGGATAAGAAGTTATGTACGACTATATGGACTACATACTCAAGTCCTTCAATGGCTCCACCGGATGGAACGAGAACAACAGCTATGAGAACATTATTGCAACTTCTCAAGGTGAGTGAATAATAGTGTGTTCTATATGATCTGTATGTCTAACAAAGCTTTCTAAGCTCTTATTGATTTTCCAATTGCGTCTGATCTAAAGTTCAGTGTTTCTTCAAAATCTTCAGAGAATACAGCCACCTCGCTCTCACTAAATAATAGTGGTGCAATTAATGGTTCATTGGCTTATCTATATACATCAACTCCTTTAAAACACGTTTTGGGAACTAAAGAAATAAGTCTACAGGATGCCATTCAGGGCTACAGAGTAATACGGCCGCCATTGTATGCTACATTCAAGAAAGCTTCGAAACCATTCAATCCTCAATCACTATACTATGGGCGCATGTATTTCCCTGGTTCGGCATTGGAGGCGATGGTTGTTAAAAGAATCTCTGAAACATCACAAATATTGGTCAAATGTGTCAGTCATGAAAAATTGAAAAACAATGGTACAATGACTTTTTATTTCCAAAGAGATACAGGGAGACTATCCCAAGAGTATATATTTAGTACAAATGAGGCGCTACTAGGGTTCAGATGTCTTTACAATTTTCGTCAAGGTGCTGAAAGGTTGAACACCGCTTTATACAACAACTCATCATTGTCCATAGGGACAGAATTATGGTATGGTGCTATGAATATGAGTCCAGGATTATCCACAGCTTTAAGATATTCCACACAGTCAACATATACGGGGAAACCATTGACTATAACATTGGCATGTAATCCAATATTAGGTCATATGTCTTCAACTTATTCAGTTAGAACAAGCGCAAGTTCCACGTTTTCATCAAGATATGACTTCAACATTTATTCATATGATTCAGATCTCTCGTTTGGGTGTGAATTATGGAAGACAAGTGGTTCTCAATTTGAAGCACCAGTGAAACATATCGATCCATTATTACCTCCTCATAGTAAGCATTCGGAACAAGATCAAACAGTGATAGAAGCTTTCGAAAGTTTAGTAAATGATACTGATTTTTCAAGTGTTGTGAAGATCGCCACCACGATGAATGATAAAAAAGTTAAGGTCAAATGGGAAGGCAAATTTAGAGATTTCCTAATATCTACAGGTGTGGATCTTGGTGTTTCTTCAAGCGTACCTGGAATACAAAAATGGGGGCTGCAAATACAGTATGCGTCATGAAAATTATACGTCACCTTTTAAACTAAGTTTCTTTTTTAACTCTCTTAGTAGAGGCGGATCCTAGTAATGGATGTTCATCAAGCTGTTATCATAGTTAGTAAAAAAAACCGATAGAGCCAAAACAAAATTAAGTGGATACATACAACTCTCTTCTTATTTTTACCCTTTGGTGGGTTCTCCATCAAGAATAAGGCTTCTCTCAAATTCTCTGCAAGAGCCTCATCTTCATAAGCATCTACTGAGTACCATAAATACTGTTTCGGCACACGAACACCTTTCTTCAAAATAGTCTCCATTTTTCCTTTAACTTCTTCTGCTTTATTGAAACTGTTTAAAAAAATTGGATAATATCGCTCGGAAATACTTGTTATAGTAAAGGTCAGTGCGCTGAAATATGTAATTGGTTCTTTGTTCGCTTCTGCCTCTTCCTTAGCTTTTCTTTTAAGCTCCTCCTCCTTCTCCTTGCGAGCTTTCTCTTGTTCCTCAGCTTTTCTCTGAGCCTCTTCATCCTCAGCTTCCTTCTCTTCTTGTTCCTTTTCAGCTGCTTTTCTAGTTCTTCTTTGTCTCTTTTGAGGGCTCTCCGGTTTCTTCTCTTCATTTTCTTCGTGGCCTTCAAGCTTCGTCTTGTCCAATTTTTCCGCTTCTTCAACTTTCTCTTTCTCTTCTGCTTCCTTCTTCTCCCTTTTCGCATTCTGCCTGGTTTCCCATTTTTTCAATTGATCACGATTATGTACAACTAAAGTTGAGACCAAAAGATCACCATTTGCTAATTTTTCAATTATACTATCCTTTGGTGCATGATAACGAATGTTTGGATTTTCACTGAATTCAAAAACCAAATCAGCGCCATCAACATACATCTCTTGAAAAGTGGTCAATTGTTTTTCTTTTGGAGGCTTCGGTTGCTTTGGTGGTTTCACTTTCTTTGGTGGTTTTGGAGGTGCTTGTGCTTGCTGCTGTACCATTGGTGGGTTTGGAAAAGTTTGTTGATAATAAGGTGTTGGGCCCATAGATTTAGCCCTTTGAATATAACCCTGGAATTCTCTGATTTGTTCCGGTCTAGCATTACCTGTTGCAACTATCTTCATTAATGCATTCAACGACGGCTCTCTGCGAGCAATTGCGTTCAAGTTTGCAATCATCATCTGACTTTCTGGAGTTTGCATAATATCATTTTGTGCTTGTGAGGATGGTTGTTGTTGAGGCGGAGGGGGTACTGGCTGTGAAGGTGGTACTTGTTGTTGTACTGGTTTTTTTGTCTGTTGTTGTATTGGTTGAGAGGGAGGTTGTGGTACAGAGCTTGAAGGTTGAGATTTAATTGAATTATGACCTGACGATTGTGGTTGTTGTTGAATCCCTGGCGGCTTCGCTTGTACTTGAGGCTGTGATGGCTCCTGTGTTTGTGGTGTGTCACTGTGCTGTTTATCAGTTGTAGATCCAGATGAGGAATGACTTTGTACTTGCAAAGGAGGTAGAGGGCGGTCTTGAGGTCCCTGCTCACCTGTTTCTCCTTGGTTCTCATCTTCTAGCGACTTCTTCTCCACTAAGGTCGCAGACTTCTCATTTAGAGCGTCTCTCTGCGTTGTGTTATTGGTTATCTTTTCATCTTCGTCTCCTTCTTTTGCTACTTCTGCATCTTCCGGTTGAGCTGAAGTCTCCCTGCTTTGTACAGCTTGTGAATCTTTGTCATCGTTGTCTTCGTTGTCAGAATCTTCGTTGTTATCGTCATCATCTTTATCGCTGTCGTCATCATCTTTAGTGGTGGTCTTATCAGGGTCTGTATGATCAACATCTGATCCTATTAAGGTATTTTTCGGTAGCTCTGAAGGTTGGTTTGGTGTGGTAGCGTCATTTTCTAGACCTTGAGCGCTGAGATCTTGTCTTGCCTTCTTCAACTCTCTGATCTTCTGTTTCTCTTCCCTCAACTTCTTAGCGGCCAACCTCTTTTCTTTCTTCTTGTCCTTCTCATCTTGTCTTTTCTTCTCAACCTCATCATTCTTTAATATGAAAAACCTAACATCATAATTATGAGGACCCAAGTTCATGGAGCATTCACAGAATTTATTCATACGATCTCTAGCGTTCACATCATTATCAAATTTAGTTCTACCTTTGGCCCAATAAAGGTCAAACGCGTTACCATTCGTGTAGGATTTTCTCGATCTCATCAATGAAGAATATAGAACAGCACTGTCTTTCAACGAAAGTGCATTGTTCAAAATACTATAGGAAGGTTCTTCAATTGACAACGGTAGGCCCTCGATCTCTTTGAATGGTCTTGGTGGAGGTGGTGGTGGCAATTCTTCTTCCACATCTGATGGTTCTTCGCTTTTTGCCTTGGATCTTGAACTACCACGCTTCTTTCCTTTAGGAGGCATAATAAGTAGTTGTATCTATCACGAGGTCACGTAAAAGTTGTTTCTATTTCTTGTTGATGTTAATGAGCTCGACCTCAATAAAGATGGAAAAATACAAAATCCGAGTTTTCTGAACCGGAACTTATGACGCGCCAAAATATCATAAATAAATTAAAATTTAATGTATATACTGATTCAAAAGCAGGAATATATCTGTCTACAACGAATTTAATGTCGATCAAACGTGCGATTGTTGACCTCAATGCCTTTGGGGCCTCTGCTTCAAAGAAGAGGAAGACTCTTGCTTCAGAAGGTGCGTTTTTTTTCGTCTACATTTTAGCGTATACACGGTTTACTAACGTGATTAGATCTTCAAAAGTTTGCACCAGGTACTATCATCAAGGTCAAGGTTAAAAACTTTGTTACATACTCTCTGACTGAGTTTACCTTGTCTCCTTCACTAAATATGATCATAGGTCCTAATGGTACTGGTAAAAGTACTTTTGTGTGCGCTGTGTGTTTGGGTTTAGCGGGTCCTCCAACTCTGTTAGGTCGTCAAAAAGCATTGGCTGGATTCATTAAGAATGGTGAGCAAAGTGCTGTTGTGGAGGTTACATTGAGGAATAAACCTGATCTTCCCGAAATTGTTATCAAGAGGGAGTTTTTTCCGACAAATAAATCAGATTGGTTCATCAATAACAAATCTTCCTCTGAACAAAAGGTTAAAGCCGTACTGAGAGAGATGAATATTCAATTGGATAACTTGTGCCAGTTTCTACCACAGGAACGAGTAGCTGATTTTGCAAAACTAAAACCTGAAGAATTACTTGAGGAAACAGAGAGAGCTATCGAAGTTAGTTTGTTGGAAAAGCATCATGAACTTATTAGAATGGATAACGAAAGAACTCAGTTGACTGAAGATCTTGAAATAAAGTCAAATGAGTTTGACAAGCAGAGTGAGGAAAGAAAACGATTTGAAGAAGAGGCTCGTAAATACGAAGAATTTCAAAGAAAGAAAGAAGACTATGAAGATCATGAAAGACTTATACCATATGCAAAGATTCAAGATCTAAAAGTTGAACAGCAGGCCTGTAAGGAAAAGCGTGATCAATTAAAGAGAGATCTGAAAGAAATTGAAGAGCTTGCAATGCCTTACGAAGAGGCGGCTTCGAAGTTTGATGATACCATCAGCTCTATCACCAATAAAATTCATTCAGAAAAGCAGTCTCAGAAAAAAGTTTTGGGAGAAATTGAAAAATGGAAACATGAACTATCATCTCTTGAGGAAAAGCACAGTAACATTCTTTCTATAATTGAACATCAAAAGGGAAAATCTGTAGAGAAGCAAAAGGAATTACAAGAAGTTCGTCAAACATTGCAAAAGATCTTAGAAAATAGGGAGAAGTTACAATTGGTTGACCCTGCCAATATTAGAGAATATAAGAAAAGAAGCTCTGAATTATTTGATAAAGAGAATGAACTGGGCTCGGTAATGAGTGACAAAGAATCAGAAATCAGGAGGTTGAAAACTGAAGGTAATGCTATTCAGGACAGAATTTCAAAGCTTCAACAACAATTCAAATCATCTGATAAGATTGGTATTTTAGATGTCTCCAACCAAAGATCAAATTACAATACTAACAGACAAACTACTCAGGTCAAGAAAGCTGTTGAATTATTACGTACTAGTGCCTTTGCTGAGTTCAAAGGACAAGTCTTTGAACCTCCAGTGATCACTTTGTCTGCCACTCGAGACGAATATGCTGCTTATTTAGAGGAAATTGTTGATACCCAAACTAGATTTGCCCTTACTGCTGTCTCAAGAGAAGCTTATGACGGTGTTTCGAAAGAGGTTTTTGAAAGGCACAAATTGAATGTTCCATTCAGATACTTAAGTGGTAGATACCAACAAGGGCGCTTATCTGGTGATGAGCTGCGAAGCATGGGATTTGATGGTTATCTACGTGATTTCGTGACCGGACCTGATGCTGTTCTGGCAATGTTGTCAGAAACCTCTTTCATTCACGATATTCCTGTCTCATCTAGAGGATTGACTGAAGACCAAATAAGACAAGTTCAAACACCAAAAAATGGTGAACTAGTTTTCAAAAAATTTATCTCTGGTGATTTATTATATGCACTAAATAAATCAGCCTACGGCTCTAAACAAGTGACAATTAAAACTTCACAGATTAACATGAAACCACGTTTTTTCTCTGCCGGTGGATTGACTGAAGATAGAAAAGCACACCTTAACTCACAGATAGACCAAGCAAACCTCAGATTAGAGAATATCGTGAATAGAAGAAATGGGTTAAAAGAAGAGTTGAGCGAGTTCCACCAACAGATGGTCCCATTACAAAGTGATAAAAAGCATTATGAAGGCCTCGTGAAGACTGCAAACCATGTAAATGCTGAATATGAGAGGTTCACCCAAAGATCTCGAACTCTCCAGGTTAGAGCTGATAAATTGGAGGTTGATGCAAACAAGGACCACACCGACGAGATACTTAAACATCAAAAACGGTTGAAGTTAATTGCTCAAGAAAAAATGCGACTCTTGTCACAAATTGCTTTAGGGGAAATAAAATCTCAAGAAATTTCACAAAATGTATCTTTACTGAATGTTAAAAAATTTGATGAAGAAAACAAAAAAATTTCGGTGTTGACATTAACCAAAGGTATTCAGCAGGAGATCGAAGAGGTTGGAAGGCAATTTGACGAAGCAAAAAGAAGGTACCAGGAACTGAAAAACAGTGATTCTAGAAAGCGCCTAATAGAGGAAACCAAGACATACTCTGCAGAGTTGAAGGAAAGACTCAATATCTTGATTGTCAGATATACAGAACAAGGAAAGTTTTCTGTGGACACAATAAGTGATCTTATTGAAGGTCTTGAATCTGAGCTGAAATTGCTGGGTACTAGTTCTAAATCCTCTGTCAATACATTGGAGAGAATCAACGAACAGCTGGATAGATTAAATGAAGAAATTCCAGCTCTACAAATTCAATTGAAACAACTCACACAGAGGATCAAGGAAGTCCATGCTGAATGGGAACCTAGATTATATGAAGTTGTTCGTAAGATCTCCGCTAAGTTTTCTAGCATCTTCCCAACTGTTGGTAGTGCTGGTGAGGTTAAAGTTGCCAAAGGCGATAAATATTCTGAGTGGAGACTAGAGATTTTGGTCAAGTTCCGTGATGAGGCTGAACTAAGAGTTTTGGATAGTCATTCTCAGTCTGGTGGTGAAAGGGCTGTCTCTACAGTGATGTATATGATCAGTATGCAAGAGTTAACTACTTCACCATTCAGAGTTGTTGATGAAATTAATCAAGGTATGGATTCAAGAAATGAGAGAGTTGTTCATAAACATATGGTTCAAGTTGCTTGTCAAGAGCACACTTCCCAGTATTTCTTGATCACACCTAAATTGTTGACAGATCTATTCTATTCTCAAAATATGAGAGTTCATTGTATTATGGCTGGTCCTTGGACACCAAATCCAAGTAAACAGCAAGAATATTTGTCACTAGGTGCCACATCTTCTTATTTGTGAAAGAAGTTATATTACTAAATTATTTTGATGAAGTTATGCTTGTTTGTTTTGTTTTAATCGTTAATACATCGTTATTTAATTTATATACAAGTTTTGTTGTCGCTCATAATACTATTGCGAAAGTAAGCTTATCGCGTCACTAACCCTCTTAGAGGCTTCTTTATTTCCCAAAAAGTCGATCAATAATGGAATTTGTAAACCTGGTATGCTCCCGCTGAGGGCAAATCTCAAAGTTTCAAACACTTGTTTCTTCTTGTAATCCTGTGTTAATACCTCAACTTTCTTGTCCCAGGATTCAGACTCCAACAAACTGAACTTTTTCAAAATCGAGATGGCAGTTTCTTTGTTTGCAGTTTCAAGGAAGGCAACGGAATGCTCATTCTCGTAGTTAAGACCACTCAATAAATAATCATAATTGGTTATATCTGATAAAAAGGTGAAGTTATGCTTAACTTTTTTGATTAACTCTTTTATAGTGTCCTTTTGAATATGTGGATAAAGAGGCGAAAGTAATTTGTGAGCTTCATCCACAAATTGATCAATATCACTATTAATTTTTTGGTTCAAATATTCCTTCTGGAAAAAAGTCAGCTTTCTTTCGTCAACCTTGGCATTCCCCTTAGTCAAGTCACTAACAGTAAATTGTTTTTCTAGCTCTCGCAGTGGTAAAACTTCAGAAAGACTAACACCGGCAGTTCTAACAGGAGACCACCCGAATAAGGCAACAAAGTTAACCAAAGCTTCTGGGTAGTAACCTCTCTTCTTGAAGTTCATCACATCTATATCGCCAGTTCTTTTGCTTAGCTTTTTGTCCTTTGTACTTGTCAGTAAAGGAATGTGTACAAACTTTGGAGCATCCCACCCTAATGCGTCATATAGTGCTTTATGCTTTGGGGTCGAGGGCAGCCATTCTTCACCTCTGATAACATGAGTTATCTTCATTAAGTGATCGTCAATGACATTGGCAAAATGGTAGGTTGGGAGGCCGTCAGACTTCACCAAAATTGGGTCATCGTATCTGACATCATCAGCATTCACTTGAGGCTGTATGTCTATGGTTCCATGAAGAAGATCTTCAACTTTTGGATATATTGACGGTGATTTGAATCTGACTGTGAACTCTTCATTATTTTGAGCTCTCGTTTTCGATTCCTCTGGATCAATATGTGAACAAACACGGTCATACGTGACTGTCGTTGGAGGCTGAAGCTTCATAGCAGACTCCCTCAGGCCATCCAATCTAGCTTTTGAACAGAAACAACGGTATGCCCTACCAGCATCGAGTAGTTCATCCGTGTACTTCTTGTAAATATCTGATCTATCACTTTGACGATATGGACCGTATTCTCCACCAACGTTTGGACCTTCATCCCAGTTCAGCCCACACCATTTCAAGGAGTCATAAATATTTTGCTCCGCGCCTTCAACCAATCGCTTTTGATCTGTATCTTCTAACCTCAATAGGAATTGTCCACCGGTTCGTTTGGCCAGTAAATAGTTGTATAAAGCAGTTCTCAAAGACCCAAGGTGCAAGAATCCAGTAGGAGAGGGAGCGAATCTAGTTCTAGCTGGGGTGACCGGATTGACATCCTTCTTTTGCAAAATTTTGAGGCTCTTTTTCGGTTTCAAAGAGAGCGTGTTAAGGGACCTTATGGACCTCAGCATGGCATCAAAATGGAGGTCTTCCTTTAAATCGTAATGTTGAACTTCTTCTAAAAGATCTGTTCTATAGTCTCGAAAAACCGACTTCGCGGTGCTGTGTGTCCCCAAAACCAGGACTTCAGATCTTCAAATTTTTTCTGTGAAGCTCATCTTTTCAAACTGTTTTGATCTTTTGGATCCCTTCGAAAGCGCTGAAGTTCCAATTCCCAAGTAGTAAAAGGGATCAAGATGAACCATCAGACACATTTCAACGGTAGACTGAATGGGTTCAGTAATGGGGGTTTAAATTTTCAGAATAACAATCAAAATAACACCAAGAGCCTCAAGAATATGAAATCTCAAGTCACAAGACAGACACAAGCGCTCACTACAAGTCAGCTATTGAATATTCAACAGGCCCAAGAAGGTAAGTACAACATTTCCCTGAGCGCTTTCCAGGAATCTTCTAACAGATCATTCTAGCACAATTTGCAAGGGATAAACTTAATGCCAAAAAGCAGTTCAGCTTAGAAGATGATCTCGAATTTTACCCAAATCATATTGAAACCAGAAAGCCAATTAACAACAGGGCTATGATGAGTCAAGGCTCACCATTCAGCACTCCAACTAGACCTACTCTCTATAATGGTCATCAACAAATTCAGAGAGTAACTGGAGTGAACGGGTACATCTCACCAGGCCATCCGTTGAGCTCGCCCCATCAACCAAGAAATGCCTTGAACCATCCTCAGACCTTCAGTTCACCGCAGAATATGAGAAGACTTGATCTGTCAAATATCCCAAATCAAAGCTATCAAAATCCGCAAGCACGTCATTGGTGATTCTTCGCCTGTTTGGGTCCTTTATTTAATTGTCTTTTCATCATCATTTATATTTTACACATCAAGATATATCATTTTTAACGAGTAACAACAATACGGGTTTTTAAAAGAAAAAAAGGAGAAATTTTTCAATATTTGTTCATGGTTTATTGGTTTTACGCCTTCAGTTCATTGTTTTTCGTTTCATTTAAAATAATAATAGTTTTCATACCATATCAAGCATTTTTATAATCGTCATCGATCACATTTATTCATATCACATCATAATCATAGTTTGCTTACCAAAAAAAAAGTCATCACACACGTTCTGTTTCCATTTGTTTTCTATTAATTAAAAAAAGTTTCTTCCGGTCATTATTATTTTAATGTCAGGGTATCATTCATTGGATATGATTTAGTATTAATATTTCCCCATTTATTTTCAATTTGAGAGGGAGAGTCCACTTATAAATTCAGTACAGGAAAAGATAATTTTTTAGCAGCATTAAATCACATCGCAAACATACACCATACTTAGATTTTTAATACAATCATCTATTACATGCCAATCTATGTATCGTAACTTATTCGAGGATAATCAGCAGTAGAATTAATATTATTGCCAAAATGATTATAGTGACCCATTGACCATTTTCTTTGGCTTTGTTACTAAAATATTTCAATCTTTTCTGACCATTTGATAGATTTCTCTCGTTATGATCTAACTGGGCTTCTAGATCTTCTAATACAATGTTCTGATCATCTAGTTCTTGATTAATATCTAGCCCTAATTCTCTTTGTCTTCTGACACTATGAGAAAGTTGATCAAGATGATCATCCTGTTGAAGTAGTTGTTGTTGATGTTGAATGAACAGATCATGATTCGATGCCCTATCTATTGATTCTTGGTCATTGCTTTCCTCATCTGTGGCATCTCTATCACCAAATAATTCATCTGATTGGGATTGTTCTGGTGGGTCTATAACTTGATCTTTATATGGTTTGAAGGATTGGGGTTGAGATTTCGAATATTCTTCAACTTTATCATTAAATCGTACGGATTTTTTCGAGCTTAATGGTTTAGATACTCTATTTCAGATGCTTGTTAGTGATTGTGAGATGAAATGGAAAGACTGCTGATCTTTACTTACATATTTCGAACATATATGAAATCTTTTGTATCAATGGTATTCACCTCATGTAAAAGCTCCTCATATTGACCAACCAATTCATCATAATCCTCTCTAATATTCAGTTAGTGGCAAGTTCTTTTCTGGAAACATGATCATCATATTAAAAGATGTACATACCCATCATCATTCCTTTCCAAAAACTTTGTGATCTTTAGTAACAACTTCCGTATGTCATAATCATTATCTTCTGACGATACTCCTAAAGATTGGATCCTCCTAGATTCTTCCAACAGAGACCTTAGATCATCCAAGTATGACTCTATAAGCCTCAAATTTGACAGTTTGTTGCTCATTAATGCTTCGTAATATCCAGTTGTCTTATCAAACGATTTTTATCGCTGCTTCTCCAGATGATGAAGAGTAAGAAAAGTAATCAGAATCAGGATACCGTATCAGTTTTTGGTGTCAAAATTACCGGAGGGTAAAAATTTCGCGAACGCGCCCAAATGACTTGGTTTTTAGCTTTGACCCTTTAACAGATAAAGATTTGAGCTCATCTTTGCCATTAGCTCAGGCAGTTGAAGTAATCTTGTAACAACAACTTACAACTGGGCCTGAAACTGTTGATAGTACGGAACCTGATTCAAAATGCAGATGTTTGAGTGGGCGTTTGGGAAGAAGCTAACGCCTCAGGAGCGACTAAGAAAGGTATGCTAGATTGTGTGTCGTATTTGTGACGATGGTGGATATTAACTTATTTTAGAATCAAAGAGCTTTAGAGAAGACTCAAAGAGAATTGGAGAGGGAAAAGGTGAAGCTAGAGCAGCAGCAGAAGAAACTTATAACAGAGATCAAGAAATCTGCAAAGAATGGGCAGATGGGTGCTTGTAAAATTCAAGCAAAGGATCTTGTGAGAACCAAAAGGTGAGTTCATGAACAAGATATTTGAACATCAAGAACACTTTATACTAACAAATTAATAACCCAGATATATTGAAAAGTTCAACAGCATGAAAACACAGCTACAAGCTATCTCTCTAAGAATTCAAGTATGTATTCTCACTTCATTGAAGATATTCGTCTTGTGACATGTTTCAAGTACTAATCTAACCACACAATAGGCTGTTAGAAGTAGTGACCAAATGACGAACTCAATGAAAGATGCCACCAAGTTACTTGGCTCTATGAATCGCTCTATTAACTTGCCACAGTTGCAAAAAATTGCCATGGATTTTGAGAAAGAGAACGATATCATGGATCAAAGACAAGAAATGATGGACGATGCAATAGATGATGCCATCGGTGAGGAATACGAGGATGATGAAGAGGCCGATGAGATTGTTAATAAGGTCCTTGATGAAATTGGTGTTGATTTGAATTCACAAATGAAGACGGCCCCTGAGGGTTTGGATAGTGGCATTGTTGAGACTGAACGTGTGCCACAAGCCGTAGGAGCTGGAGGGGTTAGTAGTGGTGGTGGTGGTGCTGATGAAGATGATGACTTGCAAGCAAGATTGAATAGTTTGAAGAGAAGTTGAAATTTTAGACGTACAGATTGTTGTCAATAATTTATTATTATGTACATTAAATTAAATCTAGTTAATGGTAATGTAGTTTTTAGACACCAAGTAGTCAACAATTATCTTTGCAGACTCCTCAACAGTTGTCTTATCAGTATGTAAATGGATTTCTGGTTTTTCTGGGGCTTCATATGGAGCGGATATACCAGTAAAATCTTTAATAATACCTTGTCTAGCTTTTTTATATAGACCTTTTGGATCTCTTTCTTCAGCAATTTCTAATGGAACGTCAACAAAGACCTCAACGAAAGGTAATCCACTATCATCATGTAGTTTTCTAGCATTATTTCTATCGACTTTATATGGAGAAATGAATGAAGTAATAGCAACGGCAGTTGAATCAGCAAATAATTTTGAAACTTCAGAGATACGACGAATGTTTTCATTACGATCAGCTTCACTAAAACCTAGATCTTTGTTCAAGCCGAAACGAATATTGTCACCATCCAATCTATAAGCATTAACACTATGTTGTAATAAATATTGTTCTAAGGCACAGGCAATAGTTGATTTACCAGATGCACTTAGGCCTGTTAACCAAATAGTAACACCAGCTTGCTTAGTTAAAACTTTACGCTCTTCATGAGTCAAATTCGGATGCCATGTAATATTAGTAGCCATTTTGGAATATCTATATGATGTTATTTGTATGAATAGAGCTGTATTAAGACATGAACAATGATTTGAAAAGTTTGAACGCCCATTGATTCTTCCAAACAGTAGTTGATTCATTTTATATGTTGACAGTATTTCACGTGATATTTTTCACAGCCAATCTGTGGCTTGAATTTACCAATCAGCAGCACTTTCTAGCCACTTTTGAGTCGTTCAAATTGCTAACTTGCTCGCTCCTTCGAGGATGAGTCATACCCAAACAACATTTTACCAACCCTATATACTCCTGCTTGAAGTATAACCAAACACTTTCATGGAGAGGATCAGTTCCAATTAGCCTTTGAAGTGAATTTTAAATCCTCTAGTCAATTTTCGAGATCCGGAAGACAGATTACTCATGCATTATCTCCGAGTTATCGCGGAGTTTATTACATGTTAAATAGCTTTAATTTAGTACTACTTTTAGTTTTGAATCTAAATATCAATTATTTGTTGAGTTCTTTGTATAAAAATGCCTATAGGCCTATTAAAGGACTTGTAGTATTAGTTGAAATTGAAGCATATACGTAAATATTTGAAAATTTTTGAAAATAAATTTAAAAAATTCAATTAATTTAGCTGTTAACTAGCTGGCATTTCAACTCAGAAATATTGATGAATAACAAAAATTTCAAGATTTTTCAATATTGCTGCCCAATTTTAATATATATGATAGTAGTGCGTGCCATATTTGCTAACTGTAACTACAATTAATAAATACTGTTCGATGTATATATTAATATTCATCATAACATTACCATAGCTGTTAATTACGTAATTTAAATTAGTTAATTCGCGGATTTTCAAATTCGACGTATAAAAGTATTGTTCAAATCAGTTTAATGATGAGTTTCGATCGGCTTATTGATTATCCCTTCGTAGAAGCTTTCGGGGTTCTACATGCTACGTGCTTTCCCATAGCACTATTCAAGACTTAGCGATGCTTCTTTAGTTGTATTGAATCCACCGGAGTTTGTATGTCAAAATTCTCACTAGCCACAGACATAGTCTACACTTTAAAGCATTAAAACAAATTCTTTATTATTGAGCCAAATTTCGTGGAAAGTTCGTATCTCGTATACAATTGAAGTATGGTCATTGCACTTAGTTTGAAACAGCAGCTTCTAAAGCTTGTTTAATATCTTGGATCAAATCTTCAGTATCTTCAATACCAACACTCAATCTAACCAAATCATCAAAGACACCAGATTTTTCTCTTTCAGCAACTGGGATACCACCGTGTGTCATAATAGCTGGGACTTCTAGTAATGATTCAATACCACCCAAACTTTCAGCTAAAGTGAATAATTTGGTTGATTGTGTGAATTTAGCAGCACCTGAAGCACCACCTTTAACTCTGAATGAAATGACACCACCACCCAATCCATCACGGTGTTGAACTTTAACAATGTCATGTCCCTTATGAGTTGGTAACCCCGGATAATTAACAGCAACAACATTTGAAGAACTTGATAAAAATTCGGCAATTTTTTGAGCAGATGTAGCGGCTTGTTTAACTCTTAAGGCTAATGTTTTAACACCTCTATGAGCTAACCAAGAATCAAATGGAGATGGGATAGCACCTAAAGCGTTTTGTAAAAATGTTAATTTTTGGTAAATTTCTTCACTGTTAGTAACAGCAACACCAAGAACAACATCTGAATGACCATTGATGAATTTTGTGGCAGAATGGACAACAATATCAGCACCAAAGTTCAATGGGTTTGAAATGTATGGGGACAAGAAAGTATTATCGACAACTAAGATAATGTCTGGGTTTGAAGAATCTTTAATAACTTGTTTAACCTTAGCTATGTCAGTGATTGATAAAGTTGGATTTGATGGAGTTTCAATCCAAACCAATTTAGTTTCTGGTCTAATTAATTTTGGTAATTCTGAGACAATATCATGGGCAAATTCAGCAGTTACACCATGAGTATTGGCGACTTTTGTGAAGTATCTATGAGTACCACCGTAAACATCACCAACTGAGATAACATGTGAACCAATGGCCAAACTTTGTAAAATTGTACCAGTAACAGCGGAACCTGAACTAAATGCTAAACCATATTTACCATTTTCTAGAGAGGCTAAAACTTTTTCGAAATTATCCCTGTTTGGGTTTTGAGATCTTGAGTATTCAAAAGCACCAATTGGTTTACCTGGTGCGTTTTGTGCAAAAGTTGTACTTAATGAGATGGCTGGAATAACAGCACCAGTTGTTGGATCTGGTTCACTACCCACATGGACGGCTCTAGTTTGGAATTGATATGAAGACATTGTTCTAGTCTATAGTAATCTATATTAATATACGACTTTTCGTAGTATAAGGTTTATATTTGTAAAATCAAAGAAAGATTTAAACACGAAACTATTACATTTATAAGATCTGCTTATAACTAATAAAAAGTTTAAAAAGCCATTTCACGATAAATGTCGTTATCCCGCATGCGGCGCTTACCAAGACCCATTTGTCACTATGTAATGATGAGATTTAGACACAAAATCGATCCTGGAAATTGATGAGAGTTTGTTCATAATAATGATGGAATTTTGAGGAATTTAATAATATAAATTACAGTATATATATCTCACGTATAGGTAGTGATACTTCATTTAAAACACTGAAACAAAACAGAACTGTGGCGTCGTCTTAGCCAATTGTTTCAAAACGGTTTTCCATAAATTGCCTTTCATCGATACGGAGAATACAAGAATCGAAATTTTCAAGGTCGAGTCGGTTCGGGTCGCAGAGGTATAGACATAATGTTTTGTTAGAAGTTGATTTTGATAACTCTCTATTGTAGTTTGGCTATCTGGGGTCTCTGGCTTGGGTTCTTGACATGACCAGTCTGTAATTATGGAATAGGCATACTGGAAGGATTTACTACTATCATGGCTTGTCCGATATTATTCAGCACCATGAGGATCTAAAGAGAATAGTTTACTTAATTACCTGATATGGATCAACTATAGATCATCTATCTCATAGAGCCATTGAACAACAGATAAGACTGAGGATTCTTAATGAGCCCGTGGAAAATTTCCAGCGCTCTTTGAAGCAGGTATCAAAATATTGTGTTTTGAGAAACCTCCATATTGGTTAATTCTGTGTCCTACATTTTCAGATCAACACATATATAAAGGTACATTAGATTAAATTTTAGTTTAAAACGCTCTAATCGAACAAACCGAAACCCATATCATCATCTGATTCTTCTTTTTCTTCTTCAGCTTCTTCGGCAGCAGCTTCTGGAGCAGAAGCGTCAGCGGCACCTGGAGCAGCAGCAGCACCTGAACCACCAGTTGGGACAGAGGCCAATTTTTCGTTACCTTCAGCAACTAATTCTTCAACTGATTTACCTTCAACAGCTTCGAATAATTCAGAGATTCTTGATTCTTCAACTTCAATACCAACGGATTCCAAAACGGATTTGACACCGTCAGCAGATGGAGAAGCACCTGAGGCGTTCAATAATAAGTAAGCAGCTAAGTATTTAGACACTGTTATAAATAGTTAGTATATTGGGCCCTTGAATATCTCGACAATGATGTAGTTATAGTTTGTGCATGACTTTTTAGGTATTATATCGAACTTTCAACTTAATATCAAGGTATTTGGGGTAAAACTGATACTTGTGATCTTCCATACCTTCAAATGGGAATGGTATTCTTCTTTTCACATCTTGCTTCTTGTCCCTCATCTCAGATACTATTCAATTCTATTCTTCCATAATATTGATACACATTGAAATTTCACCACATTGTAGAAATCTCAGGTCATTCCACTCAAACATCCTGGAAAACCTCAAAGACAATAATCAACACGCTCTATAAAACTATCCTTGCTCTCTTGTCCACATATATCGACTCACTTTTAATATGCTTGTGTTGTATACCCTCTAAACAGCCTTTTGGCCCAATGTTCAACATCTTTTCATACTTTTCAATTTTCACCAAGCGCGAGTACCTCAATGGTGTCCAGATGTTCACAGCATTCTATGAAGCAGTCACAATTGTCATCTCAATTACTAGCCAAATGTGCGCTTACCAAGGAAGTTTCTGGCTACTAAGTACCTCTCAGATGTTCAGGTGTTTTTTCTCGCTGCTGCTGGCCCGTCACAAATCCAACTTTGGCTTCTCTATGTTGAAAAAATGTGAAAAGAAGTTGAAGAACCACTTGAATATAGAAGAGGTACCACCAACAACAAAGTAACGCAAAGATGTCTGACGGTATGTGGAAATGAAGTAAAACGTGTATGGGAAGAGAAGAGATCAACAGACATAAGAGAAACAAGTGTTAAGAACTAGAGAGAACTATTGGTTTGAGAAAGTATCCATGTAACAAAGATCTATTGAATGATGAAGGCTTTGAACTACAAAGATGAACAATAAAAGAGTCAAAAGTAGAATAGATTTATGTGTGAACTTATGAATGAAGAAAGGAAATCAGGACACTTGTGTTGAGATTGTTCTTCTAATACCAACACGAATTACAGTTTTGAAAACTCTTATAAAGTTTCATTATACTAACAATTTTTTTAGCTGCTACCGAAACAAGAAGAAAGAGAACTTTCAAAGCCTTCTCATACAGAGGTGTTGACTTAAAAGATTTGTTAGAATTACCAACTGAAGAATTCGCCAAATTAGCTCACGCCAGAGTTAGAAGAAGATTCCAAAGAGGTTTAAACAACAAAACAAATGGTTTAATCAAAAAATTGAGAGCTGCTAAATTGAACGCTCAACCAAATGAAAAACCAGCTGTTGTCAAAACTCATTTACGTAACATGGTTATTGTCCCAGAAATGATTGGTTCAGTTGTTGGTGTTTACAATGGTAAATCTTTCAACCAAGTTGAAGTCAGACCAGAAATGGTTGGTCACTACTTAGGTGAATTCTCAATCACTTATACTCCAGTCCGTCACGGTAGAGCCGGTGCCACTTCTAACCGTTTCATTCCATTGAAATAGATGAATTAATTAATTAAAATTTTAAATTAGTTTTTTTGGGATCATGTTGTGTATTTAAAATAAAATAATGAAAAATAAGAAGTTTAATCATGTAGTCTATTGATCATAAATGACAATGTTCAAGTTTTGAAAAACTACAAAATAGGATTAATATTATTCAATTTTAACATTCATTAAACAGTGTTTTTTCTTATTCAAAATCAATCTGAAGTAAATCTATTATAATCAAGATTACAAAATATTCATAGCTTTTAAATCATCATTAAGTTCTTCACCTTCAATAGGCCTCAAGTTTGGAGCTTGTGGGAATCCATAGTATTTGTTTAATCCAACTAATATACTGATTTCTTCGTTGACTTGAGCCCTTTGATCGACTAATTCATCAACATATTCTGGAATTTTATATGAATATTCAGGTACCAATGAATCAATAATTCTTCTCTCTTTATTAATCTTATACCATTCTTTTGTAATATCTTTCAAATAACCAGCTTTGAAATCAGATACTCTTTTGAAATATTGTTGATGAACTGCAGTTCTTTGTGCCCTTGTCTTACGATCTATGCATTCAAATTTATATTTTTGATTTAATGAAGCAAGCCTTATCTTTTCTTGGGTATGTGAATCAATCTTGGAGTAAACATTTTGTAATTCTGGATGTGAACCATTGAGACACATTTCTAACTCTGATTTGAATCTTGACATCTTATCTTCATATAATCGATCTCTCAGTTTAGCAAAATCAACCTCGATCTCTGTTAGATATTGAATAGCTTCTTTCCGTTGCTTTTGTTTCTCTTGTTCTATTTCAAGTTCTTTTTGCTTTTCTATCTTCTGCTCTTCAGTTAGTTCATCTTCTCCTTCGTCTTCTTCATCACCTTCATCTTCAACTTCTTCATCTTCAGCTTCGTTGACATGCTCATCTTCAACATCAGTCTTCTTACCATTCAAATGACCGTTTGAAGTTTCTTCTTCATCTTCAAGATCTGCGTCACCATCACCATTTGGTAGTTGTGTATCCTTTGGAATTTCTGATGACTTCTGGCCGTTCTCTTGAAAACCACTCTGTATTTGTGAAGTTTCTTCTTCATCTTCTTCAGTTTTTCTTTTTTTTGTTGATTCTGGTGAGTTCATGCTCAATTTGCGTTTCTTTCCTTCTAAAATCTTACCGTTTCCATCTATTTCTTCACCATTATGTTCAGATTTGACAGAAACCTCCTTAGTTGAAACTTGCGCTTCAGGTTCCTCACTCTCTTTCAATTTCTCAACAACACTCCCTACATCCTCCTTCTCTATATCGATTTCATCATCCTTATCCTCGGCTAGTTGATCGATGTAATCCTCTTTGATGATTGTATTATCTTGGTCTTCTTCAGGCTCTTCTTGTAATGTTGTATCGTCCTCTCTTTTGGCAATCTTGGTGAGTTGTGATTCTCCGTCATACATCCTTTCGGTCTCTGCTTCAGAATCCAAGTCACTCAAATCAGAACTTTCGTCAGACGCTATACTTTTCGATCTCTCCTCCTTTGTTAATGTACTATTTGAAGTGTCTTTAGAACCGTTGATACCTGTTTGTGAGGAGTTTCTTTTGTTGTTTGGCAATTGTTCCCTGCTTGTTGTCATTTGTGTATCTTGTTGAGCAGATGATGATATTGACGGTGATGATGTAGGTAGGTCCGACAGGGGGGATGTTCTTCCAGTTTCACTATACAGATGTCTTTCTATTGAGAAGAGTAGCACGTTAGTAAATCGTTCAAAAGATTTAAAGCACTTAAGTAATGAAAGTCCTCGAAGTTTTTTTGATCCCTTGAGGAAACTCTCACAAGTTTGATAGAAAATTTTATAAAATACTCACTCTCTGGGATGGTCTCTATATCTGTCATTATAAGACCTTTTAAGAACGGGCCTGATAGCTGAACCACTCGAACAATAAATATATATGGTCGTTATAGGCCTGTTTGATATCAATTAGCTATTACTTATGGCGTTAGTCTTGGTTCCCATGTGTATATACTATCAAGTACTCACCTTGAAATAGTGTGATATCTTTCTGGAAGGTACTTCAAAAGTGTATGTAGTTCGGGACCTGTAAATGATTTCTCACTGGTAGAGGTTTCAGGTAAGTTTCAAAGGTTTAACACAGTGGTAATACCTCTAGTTTCACCAAGCTTCCCATAATTGGTATAAGTTTTGTTATTGTGTGGATTTTGGCTTACAGATAAACTAGCACTTCGGGTAACACAGAGTGGATATATCAAGGTTAGGAAGCCCGTGTAAATAATTTTTTCATAAAGGTAGGCTACTTAGAATTAAAGCTGAAGCGATGAGATGAGCTTACAGTGAGATAACATAGAGTATCTAAACTGAAGAATCATTGAAAAAATGTCAGGTATAAGTGTTTTATTTGGTAACACCAAGAAAGATGAGAGTTTGGTCGGACTGTTCGGGAAAAGCAGTGGTCCTGTCAAGAGAGCTGATACTCAAAGAACCGTTAGAAAGATCACTAAACCAGCACCAAAAGAAGAAGACGATGGTGACGACTCAAAGGAAGGAAGTGAATCAGGTTCCGACGAGGATGAAGATGGAGATGAAGAGATGCAAGAAGATGAGCCTGAAGAACCAGCCGCTGATTTTAAGAAGAAGAAGAGAGCTGTAGATGAAGACGATGATCTAGAAGGAAAGTATTTGGAAAAGATAATGAAAGGTTCTGAAGCCCAAGAAGGAGAGGAGGTCAAGAAAATCGAAGAACAATTTGAAGCTGACAGTGATGAAGAAAAAGAAACCGAAAACGATGAACCTAAATTAGCTAAATCTTCAGAAGTTAAATCTATAGATTTTAAGGAGAAGGAGATTGAAAAAGCCCAAAGAACCATTTTCGTTGGTAATTTAGCTGCTTCCGTTATTACATCAAAGAAAGATTATAAAGAATTGAAAAACTATTTTGCCACATACGGCTTGATAGACTCTATAAGATTCAGATCAATTTCATTCAATGAACCAATACCTAGAAAAGCAGCATTCGTACAACAAAAATTACATGATTCAAGAGACTCAATCAATGCATACGTTGTTTTTAAAGAACAGCAAGGAGCTAGAAAAGCATTAGAAGCCAATGGTAAAGTACTATTCGATCTACACATCAGAGTTGATTCTGTGTCACATCCTGCTAGAATTGATAACAAAAGAACCATTTTTGTTGGTAACTTGGATTTTGAAGAAAAAGAAGAAGAATTATGGAATATTTTCAGTGAGTGTGGTGAGATCGAATCTGTTAGAATTGTACGTGATGCAACTACCAATATGGGTAAAGGTTTTGGGTATGTTCAGTTCAAAGATTTCACTGCTGTCTCCAAAGCATTATTGTTGAATGAGAAAAAATTAGGTGGAAAGAAGAGAAAATTAAGAATATCTAGATCTAAGAAAGTAAAACCACAACAGAACAACAATCATAGACAACAAGGAGGTAAACAAAGAGCTTTGAAGAACTTAACCGATGACCAAAAGACCAAGTTAGGTAGAGCCCAAAGATTAGGTAAAGCTGATAGACACCAAGCCGGTAACGTCATTGAAGGTCAAAGGGCTAAGAAAGGTGATCGTGTTGTTGGTGTGAAGAACGGTAAGAACCGTGTTAAGAAACCAAGAATCAGACAAAGATCCACCGATTTCAAAAACAACAGAACATAGAGCTAAACCAATGGCATTGTCACCGGCATTGTCACCATCATCACCAGGACCGGTATGTGCCACACAATTTTCGTGATTAGATAAGGTGCTAACCACTTGAGTCCAAAAATTTGTTCTTGCATAATTTCTCCTGATAGCTAAAAATTGGTGTCAGCCTTCAGGATGTCGTATATAAAAAGCCACCCGAATCCACGAGTTTGTTCCCCAGATTCAACAAAGAAGTACACTTTTAAATTTGTAGAGCAATAGAAACAGCTGAAGACGATGGGTGCCAATTCATCAACTTTGAAAGACAACAGGGAGATCGAGAAGCTCACTTATAGAGATGACGATAGAGAAGAGGAGATCTTGAATGAGAAACTTGGGTACCTTTCCATTTCGCCACACCAAGCAAACTGTCCAGCCAGATTTCTTTCTGAAGAAGCAGAACCAATTGGATTGGATTCAATTAATGAATGGGAAGCTACGCTGCTATCTGATAAGAAAAATTTACTTACAATTAATGCCCTAGCCAACAACTCTGTTGTCAATGTGATCAAAAACCATAAAAAGCTTGTCAATGACTCTGTTGATATTTGGAACACCCAAGTGACTTTGGAAGGTTCACCAATCACTTCACAGAAAAGTAGTGGGAGATGTTGGATCTTTGCTTCAACTAATGTTTTCAGAACTTTTTATCAAAAAAAGTTTGACATTGAAAATTTTGAATTGTCACAAGCCTACTTGTTCTTTTGGGATAAGTTGGAAAAATCAAACTATTTGCTGAACAACATCATCGAAACTGCCGATGAAAAATTAGAATCTAGAGTTGTTCAGTCTATTTTATCCAATGGACTAAGTGATGGTGGTCAATGGGATTTCATTGTGAACCTAGTAAACAAATATGGACTGGTTCCAAAATCTGTTTATGACGATAATTATCATGCTCAGAACTCTGCTGCGCTAAACTATGTCCTAGTTAACAAGTTGAGAGAATACGCCATTAAATTAAGAAAATTGGTCCATGACGGCGCTTCTGCTGATAAGATCAACAAAGTTAAAGATGAACAAATAAAAGAGGTTTATGGTATTTTGGCTTTGTTATTAGGACCTCCACCAAAGGCAACGGAAGAGTTCACATGGGAATACAAAGATAAATCAAACAAGACTCATAGCATTAAGACCACACCTTTGGACTTTGCCAACTTGGTTGACATAAAAATTGGTGAAACTTTTTCGTTGATTAATGACCCAAGAAATCCATATGATAAGTTATACACGGTTGACAGATTGAACAATGTTATTGGAGGTAAACCAATTGATTACGTCAATGTCAAGTCAATTGTTCAAAAGAAGGCCATCATCGATGCTTTGAAAGATAACCAGCCAGTCTTCTTCGGCTGTGATGTTGGAAAATTCCAAGATAATGGTATATTAGATACCGAAGCTTTCGATTATGAATTGGCCTTCAACACCAAATTGAACCTGACAAAGGAGCAAAGATTAAAAGTTGGTTCATCTGCAATGACCCATGCTATGGTGATTACTGCTGTTCATATCGTTGACGGTGAGATTCAAAGATACAGAATTCAAAACTCTTGGGGTGATACTGCTGGTAATAAAGGATATTTCGTTGCTACCGACAAATGGTTTGATGAATATGTTTATCAAGTTGTTACAAGTACCAAGTATGCTCCTAAATACTTGACTGAGATCTGGAAGAAAGGTGAATATCAAGTTTTACCAATCTATGATCCAATGGGTGCATTGGCTTGATTTCTATATGTTTTTGATAGCTGGTCTATTTGATCGTTCAATAGTGACTGGAATGTTTGCTTCTAATAAATTTTTTAAATATTGTATTGTAATAGTAGTGGAAAATTCCGCACTTCATAGATTTTCGATTTTGTCACATTTTAAAATAAATATAAATTTCGTGCCCTTCCAGAGAATTCTATAACAACGAACACTTGTCAAGACGAGTTTTTATCAAGTATTGAAGTATAAAGAGTACCCACTCAAATCGTTATTATTCTTTTGATCACCAAGTCTATCTGTTGCAAAGCTAGGTACTCCGCTGAAAGATAGATCGAAGGGTATTGCTATGAAATATAGAGGGCTTCTGAACTCGTTATTTGGAGTATTAATATTGGTGACTAGTATTCATTCTTCACCTGTTAGACAATCAACCGACAACGAGCTGATTTGCTTAGAGAGCGATCCAACTGATTGTTATTCCAAGAGCTTCACTCCCTCAGACGAATGGCAAGTGGTAAGGGTAGGTCAAGAAGTCCCACAAGGTTTAGAATACAAGATTGATATCGAACAAGGCTCTCGGTTGGCAAGATTTATTCAAGACTCTGGAAACATCGACGAGCATTCATTGCACATCTCTACTCCAAAAGTGGTAAAAGAGAAAGAGTCAAACGCTGTTGTTGCATATAACTCAGAAGAGTCCGAAGAAGATCCAGAGATTCACAAATTAAAGATGGCAGTTCAAGGTGCTTCCACAGAGATAGATGTGAAAGATGCCCTAGAGTACTTGATATCAAGTGACCAAGATGATGCTGTCTTGATAAACTCACTCGATTCACTGACTGAGCACTCACATAACTTGAAGGATGGTGTGCTAATATCGGAACCCCAATATTTCACCAGACTAGTTGAGTTGGCTTCAAATGATAAACATCCGATAACCGTTAGAGAAATGTCATTAAGAGTTATTGCCCAAGCTTTGAGACACAACCCTAAAGCTTTAGACAATGTTAAAGCTTCAGAATTATTACCATCTTTCTTGTCGGATTTGGAAAGTCAAGATAACGCTGTCCTTCAGAAACGATTGCTTGGTGTTGTTTCTAGTTTAGTTCAAAGTGAGTCTAATGCTCTTATTTTCAAACAGAATGGCGGTGAGGATTTACTATTGGGATCATTCAGTAAATTACAGGACGATTCCAAAGTGAGAAGCGTGGAAATTTTAGAGGATGTTAAGAAATATGGATTATCCAAAAGGGCAGAAGATGATATTGACAAAAGGATCTTTGATACTATCCAAAGCTCACTATCTAAAAGAGAGGTCAAAGATGATCACGCATTAGAGATACTATTCGATAAAGCTGTTGAGCTTAAAAAGGAAAACAAAGCGTTGAAAGCAGATGGGAAATTTATGGAGTGGTTGAGCGGTGAAGTTGAGCAAAGAAAATTAGCCAAAAGAGACGGTTCAGAAGATGCTAATGAGAAGTTGCATCAAAAATTATTGGAAGCAAGACATGTTGTTTTTGGGAATCCAAACGCTTTACGAAAAGCTTTTGATGAACTATAAAATGATATTACAGTCCAAGACTTCAAACACCTTGATTTCATAAGCTAGATTTTCATATAGTATAATTCTTTGCACTTACTTGAATTGATGTCTTCTTGTAGACTCAACGCTAGTTCTTACATATTTACTTTACTTCTTAACTTGGGGCATTACATCATTTATCTTATACAAATCCAAGGGGCATTGAATACGTCATTCCTGACTATTATCAAGAAACTTTGGATCATTTTGTAGTCTTGTCCTGAACTTATCCCACCAAGCATCAAAATGCTTGATATTTATCTTCCCCTGGTTATCAATGAACCCTGTTAGATAATTGTACGCATGCTTGACAATCTTACCAGCGAGAATGGTAGTTGTACCTGGGTTTGCAGGTGAGACATTTGCACTGTGAGCAGTTGCAGTCAGAGCTTTTTGCTTACCGGCTTGTGCTTGTGCTTGAGCTTTAGATTCTTGTAATTGTAATTCAGCATCCGCAACTGGTTCAATTGAGATACCGACGGTGATATTATTCAATGGATCACTACTTATATCAGTGTCCATGTCCATTTCATCAGTAATTTGAGGGCTATTCTGTATGCTATTGTTTAGTTTAAAGATTGCACTTGGTTTAGTTGCTGATATGGAACCAAATAGTTTAAAATCTTGATTTGGTAGTTGGAAGAAGATAAGAGCAGCAAATTGAGGGTCTAAATCAATATTAGGAAGTAGAAATAGTGCAACGTGAGATATGTTGGTCCCATTCTCGATGTTTATGGCGTATTTGTTTGTATCAACTTGTTCTGCCAGTTGTACTGAGGTAAGAAGGTGTTAGTATTTCAACTGCAATGAAACTGAATCTTTCGACGGAACTTACCTGGTCTCCCCGAGCACACTGATCCAAACATTATAAAGATTCACGATTGCCAACACTAGTAAGCTTATTCCAAAGTTGTGTCTTGTGTTAATTGAAAAAAGTGCTGTTGATATGGGTATTGTTATATATTCTGAAGGTGATGGAGTGCCCGTTTCAAAGTTTTAGAAATCTATAAAAAATCGGAAAATTTTTTCTTTAATCTTCTTGAACATTCTAGGAGCAAAAGATTCAAAACTCGAATAGTGTTTATTCTCGTGGAGTTTTATCGGATGTTTTGAGAGAGCTTACCAAGTATTACTCGAAAGGTTTCGAGCCTACAATGTTATTTGTGGGTAATAAAGAAGTTTCGTAAATATTCTAGTTGAGCACTTGGAGAATCAAAGAAGTTATTCACATGGGATCAGATTCGTTTGGACTCGAGTAAGGACTTTGATTTCTTCTGTTCTTGGCAATGGACATGGTTTACTGATTCGATACACTTACCCAAGATTAACTACGAAGTTTTTACATATTTTCCATCTTCGCGTACTGATATTGGTTTAAGTACTATTTCTGTGTGATAGATGAATATGGAAAAGATACTTCTTTACATATTTTTACAATAATGAATCCGTCGTTTCAATGTATATCGTTTGGTAACTGTCTTTATTCATCACACGTAGTTTTTCATTATTCGTTCATGGTTACTACCCAAGTGGTAGCACATCCACCGTAAATGGCTAATATTGTTTCCTCTTCCGTGAACTCATATATTTGATTGATGTAATCAAATGTAACAGAATCGGTCTTATTAATACCACTGTTGCCATGCTCACCCCACCCCCATGATTTAATTTCTTGCCCAACTTTGACAATTCCATGTTCACTACCAACTTCGAATAGATCATATTGAAGACTAGAATCAGGAATCAGTTGACCATGGCTATCATTCCCAACTGATTTGATAAGCCCAGATGAGTCTAGGAAGTGGACAGAAGACCACATCGTTTTGAATAATATCCAATGTTTTGGAATGTGTGAGATAATATCGAATCTATCTTTACCTAATACTTCAATCTCACTAGTTACAGCATCTCCCAGTATCGTAAAGTCTCTTCCAATTTCAACAATGGAGACGTTAATAACAGAGCCAATAAGTCGAGGCTCCCAAATCTTTGAAGTATTTGGGTCGCCCAATTTTCCACTTCTACCGTTTCCCCAGCCAAAGACTTGATGGTTTTCAAGTAATATAACTGTATGATCTAGACAAGATCTAACCTCTTTCACGCCGGAAGAAACACCAAGCTTCACTTTCTGAAGGCGTAACGATTTAACTACCCTTTGACCTTGACCTAGTTCACCTTTCAGACCAGATCCAGATGAATATATCTCTTGATTTGCATTCACAAATATTGAATATTCATAACCAGCACTGCAGTCAATCCATGGAATACCATCAATCTTGGGTACTTTGGCGAACCTGCGCACGTGAGTTTCAGCTCCCTCACAAGGTTGAACACTAATACCGCATTGGCCAAAAGTATTGTCACCACAGGCAAATATTTCTCCATTTTCAGTTAATATCAGTGTATGATTACCGCCACATACAATCTTGACAGGTCTAACATCGGTCTTGAAAACGCACTCAAGCTGATTCCGATCTACATCAGTCCCATTTCCAAGCTGGAAGCTTCCATTAGAACCACAGCTGTACGCTCTGAACATTTCATTTGGCGGTGGTTGTTTGCTTCAAAAAGTTGTTTGCGTATCTTTTACTGGTATTTCATCAAACATGAACTTCTTCTCGAAGAAAAAGAAAGATGCGTACACGCAAAAAAAAAAAAAAATGTAGTGAAGACGCGCACACTTGACTCTACTTCAACAAATATCATCTTCAAGAGTTCATATTTGGCGTGTGAAACGAGAGAGTCAAGACACAAAAGAGCATAGACTGTCACATAAGAGCAACTTCCGTACCCACTATTAGATCTTACAACTGAAAACAGAGGGAGCAGTAGTTTTTTGAAAGTCATCTCATAATTAGCGCTCGCTAAAATCATATAAAAAGCTACAAATCATTATGGGTTACGCTGACTGGGACACCGAGGATACACCCAAAAAGGTACCAGTTGTCCAAGTGCTAGACTCATCACCATCAGCAGACCAACCAAAGTACAGTCATACCAAGCTGTTCGGTAGCGTCAAGCCGAAACCACTATATAATGAAAATGGTGAACGAATCAATAAACCTGAAGGGAGCTCGAGTTTGAGAGAAAAGTTCTCATTCAATGGATCTAACTTGATCAGTGAGAACAAGACTAGTACAGGAGCAGCTAGAGACTTAGAAATTCTACAAAAGTTGTTTCCATCCATCAATCTGAATCTAATCAAGGCTATTTATAAATCTAAAGGTAATAAAGACCTTAAGTTGACAAAACAACATTTGACCAGCGTTGTTGAAAAGAGGAAACAACAGGAAATTTTGGAAAGAGCCAATGGTAAGGGATCAGAATCTCCAATGTCATCAATTACTGCACATGAGACAATTCCAGAGTCCAAATCAGATATCCAAGAGATTAGCTCATCGCCGGTCGTTTCTCCACAGAAGATAAATTCATCTAAAGTTGTCTTGAACAAGAAGCAGACAATTCAACAGAAGTACAGTAAAAGTTACAAAGAAACGGCTAAGGAGGAAGATGACGAAGACATCGAAGAGGCCCCAGTCCCAAAGAAGAGACGTCTAGTAAGGGGCTCTAGAAACCCAACGCCAATAAGTCTTGATGAAGACGAAAATGAAGATGAAAATAAGGGACTAGAGACATCAAAGAGTCTTCCTTCAATCGTCAAGTCTATGGCATCTGTGCCTAAAACTGAATCTAACAAACCTCAGCTACCAACTGCACAAGTAAACAAGAAATCGTCAAACGCTATAAATATCAGTGATGAAGAAGTAGAAGAAGAACTTTTGAATGATGATTTCAGTGATTCTGAGGTTGAAGAGGAGGATTCTGCAGTCGTACAATCTTCTATTGATGAGTACTATGAGAGAAAGACATTGGAATTTATGAATTCCGCAGAAGATCGTGATATTGTTGATGTTACAGGTTGTACTTTTGAAGTTGCCAGAAACATTGTTAAAATGAGACCCTTCAGATCTATTAACCAGTTTGAATCTTTAAATTTCAGAGATGAAGAGCCAAAGAGAAGAAAAAAAAGTGATGGTGAAATGACCAGTACTAAGGCAAATCTGGTGTTGAGAGGCTACGCCGCTGTCGATAGTTTGGTTAAACAATGTAACAGCCATAGTGAGTCTATTTCATCTGAGATTGGTAAATGGGGAGTCAAAGTTCATGGTGTCAATGACGAACTAGAGATTGTTGATGTACAAATCAGTGATAATGAATTAGACCTTGACTTAGACTCTGATGAAGAATTCTCAGCTCCTAGAACGAGAAAGAATAATGGTTATTTCAAACAGAAACCAAAATATATTGCAGATGATGTTGAATTAAAGAATTATCAACAAGTTGGACTGAACTGGTTAAACCTTTTGTATAAGAATAAGTTAAGTTGTATCTTGGCAGATGAAATGGGTCTAGGTAAGACTTGTCAAGTAATTGCGTTCTTGGCACATTTGAAACAGACTGGTGTCAATGGTCCACATTTAGCTGTTGTTCCTTCCTCAACATTGGAAAATTGGATGAGAGAGTTTCGAAAATTTGCTCCATCATTTGTTGTTGAACCTTACTATGGGTCTCAAGATGATCGTGAGGAAATGAGAGAAGTTTTAACCAGAAGATTGGACAGAATTGATGTGATAGTTACTACATATAACTTAGCAACTGGTAATAAGGATGATTCAAGTTTTTTGAAGCATGCTGGGTTCAATGCTATTATTTATGACGAAGGTCATATGTTGAAGAACAGTGCATCTGATAGATTTCAAAAATTGATGAAGATCAAAGCTAAATTCAGACTATTATTAACAGGTACACCATTGCAGAATAATTTGAGAGAATTAATGTCTTTATTAGAGTTCATTCTTCCCTCAATTTTTGTTTCTAAAAAGGAAGATTTGAAATATGTTTTCAGCCAAAAAGCAACTACATTTGATAATAGACCAGGTTATAATCCACTCTTATCAGAAAGAGCCATCTCTAAAGCTAAGAGAATGATGGCGCCTTTTATCTTGAGAAGAAGAAAAGATCAAGTGCTACAACATCTACCTCCAAAAGTCAATGAGATTTCTAAATGTAAAATGTTTGACTCACAACAATTTGTTTATGATCGTGAGGTTCAGCGTGGTATTGAACTGAAAAAGCAAAGGGCAAAGACTGCAAATATCTTGATGGGTTTGAGAAAAGCTGCCATTCATCCTATGCTATTCAGAAGACTTTACTCAAATGATCAACTTAAGAAAATGTCTAGAGATATAATGAAAGAGCCTGTTTATGCTGAAGCCAATCAAACATTCATTTATGAAGATATGGAAGTTATGACAGATTTTGAATTAACAAAATTATGTGAACAATTTCCAAGTATAAATAAATATCAATTACCAAATGAAGAATTTTTAAACTCTGGAAAAGTTCAACTATTGGGAGAAATATTACCAGATATCATTGCTAAAGATGGTAAGATTTTAATTTTTTCATTATTTACTCAAGTTTTAGATATCTTGGAACGTGTTCTTTCAGAATGGCGTATAAAATTTTTGAGACTTGATGGTGGTACTGCTGTTGATATTAGACAAGATATTATTGATAAATTTTATGAAGAAAAGACCATTCCAGTTTTCCTTTTGTCAACAAAAGCAGGTGGGTTTGGTATCAATTTAGTTTGTGCTAATACTGTTATTATTTTCGATCAAAGTTTCAATCCACATGATGATAAGCAAGCCGAGGATCGTGCACATCGTGTTGGTCAAGTTAAACCAGTTAAAGTGATTAGATTGATTACTGAAAATAGTATCGAAGAAAATATGCATCAATTAGCGTTGAACAAACTAGAATTGGATAAGACTATGAGTGGAGAACAAATTGAAACTAATAATGTTTCATATATTGAGCAAATGATATTTGAAGATAAGGATGCGTTAAAAAATAAAGCTAATGGCAATGGTGTTGTCAAGAAAGGAACCGAAAAGGGGGTCGATGCCGTTGTTGACATTGATTAATAATTGAAATGATCATTTGAATCGCATATATATAATTCATAGAATGTACAATAGAAGAAATTTTGATGATAAAGGTTCTACTTAGACGTTTGTAAATGTTTTCATAAATAACCAGTACTCATTTTTTTTTTAATATACATAATAAACATAATAATTAAACGTCATAAAACCATGATATAGTGAGATGGTGTTAATATCTCTTTTCTAACTTTAGTGGGTATAAAATCATTCCAAATCCTCTTGAGGACGTTCAGCCAATGGAGTAATTCTGTAACAATGACGGATGTCACCTGAATCCCAATCGAATGAAGCTGAATGTAGAACTCTTCTATTATCCCAAACAACAACTGTACCTGGTTCATAACTTGCTCTAATTTGCAAATCAACTGAATTATTTAATAAATCACTAATGACATTTAAGATGGCATCACTTTCTTCTTGTTTTAACCCAACAATTTGTGTAATGAATGCTCTTGATGCGAATAATGATTTCTTCTTTGTGACAGGATGGGTACGAACCAAAGGATGTTCATTAGCTGAAGGTGGTCTTCTTTCAATACCACCGGAAGCTCTTGATTGGGCAGCTTGATCATGAGAAGAATGGATGACTCTTAAACCTTTGATCATTTCTTTGAACTTTGGAGACAATCTATTATAAGCTTCTTCAGTATCTGCGAAAACAGTATCACCACCAGTTTCTGGGGATTCTAGAACGGCAAAGAAAGTTGTTGAAGGAGGAGTTCTTTCAAATGTAACATCTGAATGCCATCCCTTTGTAGATAATCTGTTTTGGAAAACAAGGTTATATTCATTTGGATCTTTGCGACGATAGGTGATATGGAATTCAGGATAATTTAGTGGGGCACCTGAAGATGGATGAATATGTAAAGGACCAAAATGTTGGCCAAATTCCTTATTGAATTGCAACCCTTTATCTTTTAGATCTTGGTTTCTAAAGACGACAACACCACGTTGAGCAACATAAAGTGCTAGATCATCTTTACCTTTAGCATCTAATTGAGATAATTGAACACCATGAACTTCGGAACCCAACTTTGGACTTAATTTCTTGATGTTATAAGAATCTTTTGATGATGGTGGGAATAAATTTTTGAAATCTGGATCAGCGTAATGACCTCTATCAACGAAATCGTCATTAAAATCTGGAGCATATTGAGGGAATTTTTGATTTGGATCCCAGGTTGGTAACCATTCTTTATATTTAACTTCAGATCTATCTTTTTTACCGACAACTAAGACACCAGTGTTCTCATCAACGTCATCTTGACCTTTTCTATAATGGATATCAAGATTGGTGTAACCTTTTGAATGACCAGCGACTGGAACTGGGTCAGCTTTGGCAGAGATTGTAGCAGTAGCAGTTGGGGCCATATTGATATATTATAACTTAATGTTTATTGATATTAATATGGTAATTGTAATAATAATGTTAAAAGTGTATCAGGAAAGCATCAAACTCGTGGAACTAAAGTCTCTTTTATAGTTATAGCAACACCACACACCAGCCCCAAGCAAGACAGGAGGAAATAGCCCGAAATCGCATGATTGTGACTTTTATTTCCCTTATTTCACTAACAGTTAATCGCTTATGAATTAGAATTGTGAATTGAAGAGGATCCACAGTTTTAACCACAGTGAGGCGAGTGTCAACTGGAAACGGAAGCACTCGAGATACACTTTTACAATCAATTAGCTGCTATAAGAAACCACTTTTGCACTCAGAGATAGTAAACATACATCTAGTTCAGTACACAAGCAGTTCAAGTTCAACACTCATCCTTCTTGCACTAATGGGTCCCCTTCCCATTAATTCCCCATAGTCAAGCACTAGATCTCCAGCGTGATAAGAGGACTAGAGAGCGTGCACCGACCGACCACCGTTTATTTCCAATTGTGGCGTCTCTATTTGCTGGAATCTATTAGGATTTTTGCAAGTCAGATGAGATGGCAGCAGTCTTGTTTTGTTGATGGCACTATGGGGGAATCACTGATGAGAAGCGCAAAGTGTTGTAATTGGGTGTAAATAGCATACGGTCGAGTCCCCTATTAGGAAGTGGGCCGATGTGACGTGAGAACTGTTGTTGTAGATTGTGTTTGATAGCAGCTCCGAGACCAAACCATAATAGACTCTTGTGTGGCAAGTGGGCCCCGAGCCTTGAGATTGACAGGTGTAAAAGTGTAAAACATGGTCAATGAGAAGCAATTGGTGGGCTGAAGGGAGCGGCCTTCGTGTTTTGTGTCTTTGTGGTACAGAAATAAGAAACCGTATATGAATGACAGTGAGATCAAAGAATTATCATTGACCTAGTCGACCATAAGAAACTGGTTCCATCCATAACAGCACAACTATGTCACAGAGTCCTAGTACCTTCAGTCATAGTCCTCTAGGATGGACTCAATCATCATCCATGGCGTTAACCGTATGGATTTGATACTTTTACAGAACTTTATCTTTAATAAACTCCAATCAATGTGGAGAGCACAGAAGGTTCATTATTAACAATCACTTGAATGTGATAGGGAATTTCATATTTTGTCAAACATCCCAGTTTATGGTCGTTCTTTCTAGCAATCATTGTTCCATATTTGATAGTTACTACTTTGATTTTCATTCCAATGTTTTGTACGGTTTGGATTATTCAAATGATGATATCCTTTTTAATGTCACTTATGGGGAATCCATTGGGTCCTTTACTTGCCTGGATGAATTTCTTACATCAAGTAGATACAGTGGCCCATATCATTGGCGGTCAATTGGTTTACAAAATGCCGTTGAATTTGTTATTTGATGCTGTATTGGAACAACGAGGATTTGATGATGTTGTTTTAAGAGGTAAATATTCAAGACCTTTAGGGAAGGAAACGGATTTTTGGAATCAATTATACATGTGGTTATTAAATCTACCTCATAATCTTGTTAGTTACCCAATAATCACTATGAATGTGGTTCTTACTGTGATTTTCACATTTGTTCCTTATATTGGTCCCGTGGTTCTTGTATTTATGAATGCTCCATCAAGAGGATTAAGTTTCCATTCGAGATATTTCGATTTGAAAGGGTTGGATCAAAGACAAAGAAACTCATTCTACAAAGCAAGAAGGTTCGAATATATTGCATTTGGAATAGTTACTGGTGTATTACAACAGATTCCATTTGTCTCTTTAATCTTTCAATTTACAAGCGTTGTTGGCGCTGCCTTATGGGCTGCTGAGGAGGAATCACAATATTCAAAATTAAGGCAAGGTTTACTGATTAATCATCTTAAGGTCTATTCAAATTTACCTTATGTACCAAGGCCAGTTGTACTGACAGGATATTCAGAACCATATTTTCCAGCTGTTCCACCAAGACCAAGAGCAACATAATAACCTATTATTCTAAAGCAACACTATCAACACATCCAAAACCTGCAGCAACACCACCTTCATTAGATGATTCAAACTTGGATCTTAATAGCCATCCTGAATCTTTATTACTCAACACTTCTGCAGTTTCTTGATTGAAGACGATGGTACCAAAACGTCCCAATTCACTAATAATTGGTTCATCATAAATCTTACCATCTCTAATGATCTTGTTTTGATAATGTTTTGGATGAATTAATTCCATCAAAATATATGCAGCCCAATCCTTTTCTGGTATTGATTGTAAAAAAGTTGGGATATCACTTTTATAAATATTGTTACCACCACCTTCTCTTTGTGGTTTTAAGACAAAATTTTCTGGGTTATTCAAGGCCAATTTTTTCGCCTCTTGACCTCTATCAGAATCGTCTAGTGGATAAATTGTAACAAACGTATCTAATAATTGATTATAATCTGATGATGAAATCTCATTTCGATCAATGAACTTAGAAAGAATTGATTCCTCTGTAAGAATTTGTTGAATTTTTTTGGCTCCTGATAATTGAGTTAATAAACTTGGTGCCTTGATAGCCTTGGAGGTTTCCAATATCAATCTATTAGTCCAATCGTTATCATTATGGAAATCAGTTGGTGCATAACCAGATCTAAAATAAACAACGGAAACTTCCAAATCTTTGATACCTTTGATGAATAATTTCTTTGTCTTTGAGTCAACGTATGTTTTGGTATCAATCTCTGATAATGTTAACCTTATTGATTTGATTCCATGTTTTGACAATAATTCGAATTCTAATAATCTTTGATCAAATACATTTCTTTCTTTATTTTGAACAACAACTAATATTACAGTTGAGGTAGGTTCTGAGGCTTCTGACTTGTTATAGTAAAAATTCCCATCTGCTAAACCTTCACTTAATTTTGCAATTGAATCTGAAATTGGTAAATTTTCCCGATCATAATAATTAGTTGTGGTGGTGGATTTTAGATTATAATCACCATGACTGTTTAGATAATTGTGTAATTCTCCAACTTTTTGAGATAATCCACCAAATGAGACACTGACGGTATTAAACTCAATTTGTTTGATCTGTGGTTTCCTTCCAGGTATTTCATTAACCATATAATCTGATCTGAAAATACCAAGTGATAAAGGTTGCACAATGCCAATTTTTTTTGCCTTTAGATAAGTTGACCATAATTTCCCAGTAAACTCTGGATCAAATTCCGATAAATCATTGATAATCTCACTCAAGAACGTTTCATCACTTGAAACTTTGGCATATAGTTCGTTAAACAGCAATTGGACATCACGAGCGTCTTGAAATGCAACACGAGGGAATGGTGTGGGGAATAGTGTTGTTGGGGCGGCAACTGGCTGATAAGTTAGGAAGTTTGGAGGATAAATCACTAAACCATTAGCTAAGGACCATTGTAGCAAATTATCCACAAGATTTGATTCTTGCGCTGAGTCAAGCTTTGGGAAGGCAGCAGTAGCCATTATTCTATTGTTTGATCTAGGCTGTCTTGGCCACTTTCAAAAAGTCAATTGACAATTGTCTAAAAAGAACTATCGGTATATATTTGAATTGATCAATCTGACGATAAATCGATAATCGATAGTAGAAAACTAAGCGCCATAGTTTTTTTTTTTTTTTTT
>JAJLXE010000014.1:353721-430059 GCA_030571095.1 Hansenula sp. yHMH451 | reverse complement strand
TTTTACTTCTCCGAGCACTGCAAAAAGGTAAAAGTTCCCGGCTTTTGCGCTAAGATTGAGTTAGCCAGTGGAAAACTAGCATCGAAAACTGACCAGAAATACAGTTTATTAGTTGTATCATTATATGAACAAAAATTAAGCTAAATCTATGGATTTTACAAAAAAAATGGACGAGTCCGGAGTCGAACCGGAGACCTTTCGCATGCTAAGCGAACGCGCTACCAACTACGCCACACGCCCGAATTTATAAAGTTTAAAATGCGGGAATTAAGGGGCGGAGCTTTTCTGATCACGTAATTTGAAAAACATTTGCAAATAACTTCTTTTCCAAGGGCCTAGAAAGTGCAGAAAGCATATTAGATAAGTGCCATAGAGTCAAGGAGTTTGATGCTTGAGTAATTTGTTTGTTGTACAAGAAATATTCGCTGTAGAGACGTTTCAATATTGACACAAAAATTGTACCTCAGCTCATCGCTCAGAAATTTTCCACCCGCAGGGCAAAAAAAAAAATATATCAGATCATATTGATAAACTTTTCACTCTTTCGACATTCTTCCCAGACCACCGTGAAACGAGAGAAGAATCTAACGTATAATACGCTAAAGGAATACTAACTGAGTGATACAGATTGCACCTAAGGACATAAACAAAAAGCATGACAATAAACGAAGATTCAGGATCTAGAAAGAAGAGAAATATAAGTAGAGGAATCTCAAGAGACGTTATAACTCAAAGACATCCTTTAAATGTCAAACCTTCAGGGAATGCCCTTATATACAATGATTCCAAATTTTTAGCGAAGAAAAACTCACAATTAGGTCATTTCCATGCATTTAATGATGAATTATTATTAGACATGTTAGGATTTATTGAAAATGTTGATGATTTGAAAAATTTAAGTCATTGTTCAAAAATTTTCTATGCATTTATTTATGATGAACAATTATGGAGAAATTTATATATGAGGAAGGCTTCATTAGAATTGAAAAATTCATCTAAAAGTTTAAAACAATCGTCAATTTATCCCCTAAATATATCTAAATGGAGAGGATCATGGAGAAGAACAATGTTAAATATTAATTCAACAAATGAGGCCAATTTACAATTAGAGGAAAATTTATTATGCTCGGACGTTTTATTCAGACCATTTCAATGTTCCAAGATAAATTATATTGAGTTATTCAAAGATTTAATTGCGGAGGAAACACAAAGTTACAAACTGAAAGAAACGCAAAATAAAAAATTTGGTATCAAGAGAATTTCAGAGGATATTTTAACAAATGAATTATTTAATTCGAAATATTATTTAGAACCATTTATTTTAACCACTGATGATGAAGAAAGATGGCCTAATTGGACCTTGGATGGATTATGTAAAAGATTTCCAAATGTTCAATTCCGTCAAGAATCAGTTCAATGGCCATTAAATTTTTATTCACAATATTTCCAAGAGAATAATGATGAATCTCCATTATATTTATTCGATTGTCAAAGTGTTGCTATAAAGGAATTAATCAATGAATATAGAGTTCCTTCAATTTTTGACACTGATTTATTCAAATTATTTAATACAGTTACTTGCAGACCTGATCATAGATGGTTAATTGCAGGACCTGAGAGATCTGGTAGTACATTCCATAAAGATCCAAATTTCACCAGTGCGTGGAATGCGAATATTACTGGGATGAAACTTTGGATAATGTTACCTCCCAATATTAAACCACCAGGTGTTGGTACTGATGAAGAAGAAAGTGAAGTTACATCACCTGTTGGGATTGGGGAATGGATTTTATCAGGTTTTTATAATGATAGTGTCAAATTAGCTCTTGAAGGACATAATGTTCAAATTGGTATTACCTTTCCTGGGGAATGTATGTTTGTTCCATCTGGATGGTGGCATAGTGTTATTAATTTACAAGATTCTATTGCATTAACACAAAATTTTGTACCAACTGGAGTTTTACCAAATGTTTTGAATTTTTTAAAGAATAAAAAAGATCAAATATCTGGATTTCATATTGATGATTTTATTAAATCATTGAAATTTTTCATGGGAAATAATAACAAAATTGATAATGATGAAAAAATTGTTTTCCAAGAATTCTTAAAAAAAATTCAAGAGAATGATCAAATCATTGATAAATATGAAGATATTGGTGAATGTTCAAATCATATTGATTTACCAATTTATGAATTTTTCATTGGATTAATCAAAAATAATGAAGAATATAACAAGATTTTACCCGATGCATTAAAAGATTTGAGAAATCTAGAATATGAAGAGATGAAACATAGGGAAAAAACAATCGTACAAAGTAAAATATGGGATGAATTAACTAAACAAGCTTTTATAAATGAAGGAAATAATCAACAAGCTGAACTATTTTCATTTAATTTTGAAAGTGATGAAGAATAAAGATTTGATTTAAAAATTTGAAACTTTTTCATCAGCATTCTCAATAAAGTTTTTTTTAACATGAAGGAATTTTAAAATATATGGAATAACTAACTCTTCAACGTCATCACCCCAAATTAAATCCAGATGTTCATGATCTTTTATTCCAACTGAATCAATATCATCCTGTGGTAATAATTTCAACATTTCATCTATATCAACTAAAGAATCAATTGTACCATAGATCAATCTAATTGGAACTTTTATATTTGTCTTTGATGGGAATGAAGGAGTTTTAAAAGGTTTTGAAAAAGAATTTGTTATTGATAAATCTTCATCAAACATTTGGAAACTTGAATTTCTTATAATTTGAAACCAATGAACAATAGATTTAACAGAAGTTGGAGAATATAAATGTGAATAACTTGAAATTTTTTGATTGAAATTTATATTTTTAGATTTCCAATTAAATAAAACTTCATTTGAAATGTCAATAACTTTAACAAATAAAGGTGGATAAATGATTGATTCCCAAAATGATGCAGTTGGTAATAAGGTTTTTTTACCAAAGATTAAATACATGATATTTGGGGAAGTTTTAATCAATGCATCGACAACTTTATGATGTAATCCTCTTGGGGTCATTGCAGGTGAAATGGCAATGAAGAGATTGATTTGTTTATTCAAGATTGGATTAATTGATAAAGATGCAAAAGCTTGACCAGAACCTTGACTAAATCCAATATAAGTTAGAGAATCTTGTTGAGTATAATTTAATATATAATTGATTGAATCAGGAATATCATAAATTGCAAATTCATCAATACTAAAATCCCAAAATTTAGCATCATTTGGTTTTAATCTTATATGTTTTGTTGAATATTTATTACCTCTATTATTTCCTAAATAAACATCAAACCCTAAATCATGTAATAAAAATGGTAAATTTTTATTTTTTTCAATATTAACACACCAAATATCAGAACACATTAATAATCCATGATGTAAATAGACTATTGGAGAATTTGGTCTTTTAGGTTTAATTCTATGAATACATAATAGATAACCATCTTTAGTTTCCACAATATGATCATCAATTTCATGACCGAAAATTGCACCAATTGTTTGAATATCTTGAGAATTTTTGATTTGATTTCTTAGTTCAAGCATTTCAATATATTCTTTTGTTTTTGGAATTCTTAAAATTTCTTGATCATTTGGTGTTAAAATGAAGAATGTGTAAAATTGATTAAGTATATTTGTAAATAAATGGATTAAAGGTGTTGGTAAGCATCTTGTTATGATTGATATTATGAATTCAATATATGCAGCAACGAATGAAACAATAACCATGGGCCATTCCAAAAGGGATAGTCTTCCTAAGAATGGGATAGCCATATTGGAATATGATTTCAAGTTCAAACAACGTATTGAGTTGATAGCAATGTTTTAGAACAATGATGTCTTATCTTACTGTACGTTGCAAAAAAGACCTTTCCCGATAATAAGCCTCAATTTATCAAAATGATTTTATGAATATTGAGATGTAGTATGAAGTAATATAAATTGAATTTATATTGTCTTATCAAGGTTATTCTCTTTCATTAATATATATGTTTTAATTTTTGTGACAAATATTAATGGCTGGTAATATATATATGATTATATAATAACCCCGTATCATCTTACATAATACATTCACGTGATATATTTACCCTTCTTTGCTTACTCAGTACTTACTAATCAATGTATTACCCAATTACTTACTAAGCAGCATTTTTTCAGTTCTTACATAATTCTTTACATAATCCCACTTATTATTCCTCGATTTCTAATTGGCTAATTTCTCAAAATTCGCGCTTGCCTTCTCTCCAGCTTTAATCGGTTCCGTCAGTCACACACTTGCAACTTTCCGATTCTCAACGGGATTTATATATAACAAAATTAATTAAACCTTTTAAATATTTTATCAAATTAATACTAATTTAATAACAATAATAACAATAATTAATATGATCTCTACACGTTTTGGTTCAGGTTTAATAAGACCAAGTAATAAATTTCTTAGAACAAGTTTTATATCATCAAGATATCTTAATTCAGTACATACGACACATGAACAAGAACAAGAAATTCTTGTTGCTCAAAGAAAAAATAGACCTTCATCACCTCATTTAACGATTTATGAACCACAATTAACTTGGTACGTTTCATCATTACATAGAGTCACTGGGGTTTTATTAGCTGGTGCATTTTATGGAATAACAGTTAGTTATGCTGCTGGAGATTTATTTAATTTCCCAATCGATTCAAATTTAATTGCAAATTATTTCCATTCATTAAGTTTACCAAGTCAATATTTCTTAAAAGCAACAGCAACTTTCCCATTTTTTTTACATGCTGCTAATGGTGTAAGACATTTAATATGGGATTCTGGTAAAGAATTAACAATTAAAGGTGTTTATAGAACTGGGTATGCTGTTTTAGCATTTAGTGCATTGGCTGGTACATTTTATACATTATTTTGAATTAATCAATTAATATATATATATATACATATCTATAATATATTGACTATTTAACATAGCTATTTAACTCTTGGCTTTTTTATCATATCATTAAAAATTGATCATCATCAAATTCACTCTTTATATAAAAATTAACATCAAATTCATTATCATTAATTAATTTCCCATTGATTAATTTTTTATTTGTTTCTTCATTATTTTTCTTCATTATTGATTCATCATGATCATTTATATGACCAGATTCAAGACATAAACAATTCTCATCCCCACAAGATTCACAAATATCGAAAAGTGAAGTATTATTAGTTGTTGTTCTTGAAATTCCATTGTCCAAGAATTCCATTGGTATACTCATCGTACGATCTAATCCAATATTTTTAAAAGGCTTGGAATTTGAATTTAAATTTTCACATTGTAAAGACATTGAACGTTCCAATTTTAAAGTTTTCGGTTTTTTATAATTTGAATTATCTTTACTAATTATTGATTCTAAATTAGGTAATTCATTAGATGAATTTTTAGTTTCCACACCTAGTGAAATTGGACTTGGTGAATTTTCTTTAGTTTTAATAAACGGTGGGATGTTCATTGGACTAAATTCTGATTTAATCGGTTGTATTTGTTGTTCCTTTTTAGTGGGTTTTTTCTTTCTATATTGACGTTTAGTTCTTTTGATCAAATGTTCTTGTTGAATATTCTTTGGATCTATTGTACTTGGAGAAACTTCTCTTGAAGTAAATGTACTTTGATTATTTGTAGATCCAATTGGAGTAGATACTGAAGTGGAAACTTCTGATTGGAAATTTGAAATATTATTAAATGATTGTAAAGATTCAATTTCAAATTTTAATCTTGATATAATATTTTTCAATTTTAAATTTTCCTCAGTGGCAGATTCTAATTGATTTTGTAAATTAATTTCATCATAGTCAACTATTTCAGATTTTGATTTATAAAGATTTAAATTGATCAAATTGTTACTTAATTTAGAAACATTCCCATTCCCATTCCCATTATTATTATTACATGTCATCTTTTTAGGTTTTTCACAACTTGGTTTCCTTCCAGCTTTTGGTCTTGGAGGTAATACCCATTGTTTTGAAGTAATGACACATGGTAAGCTTTGAGTTTCGGAATCATCGTTTGATGCGGTGATTGTACTTGAAGAATCATTATGGAATGGTTTAGGTAAAACATGAACCGGAGGTTTAGGAGCAAGATTTAATGGAGCTGGAGCAATTGGAGTTAAATGACTCTTATAACTTGAGGATTGAGACTTAACTATTGGTATTGTATGATTCATTATATATAGTATAGTATCAAGTTGATATCGATATGCAAAGAGACAAATAGTGGAAACGTTAATAAATCATGTGAATCATAAAAATCGTTAAAATGGATCTGATAGCTTTTATGCAGATTTAATTTTTGTTGTAAACTCCAGTTAGGGGGACACCACACACAACAGGAGCCAAATCTAAGTTTGTATGAGTAAGATGTTAAGAGTTGTGAGTCGTGAGTCGTGAGTCGTTTACCCGAGGCTTTTAAGGTGAAATTTTGTCCCAATAGATGTATCCAATGAAATCTATAAAGATTCTTGTTGGTGATGGATTCAAATTTTCACCATACGTTTAATTAAATTGGTTTTTTTTCCTTCTTTATATTTGTTTTTAAACGGATTTTGCGTGGGCAGCCGAAAAAAAACCAAAGCGTTTGAAAGTTGAAAATTCAAACGGGATCGTCCAATTCGGCAGAGACGAGTTGGCAGTAATCAGTGATAAGTGATGAGAATTTAGTGGGAAGAGGAGTGTTAGTGGGAGTGATTCGAGTGTGTTCTCATTAGATTAGTTGTGGTTGTGTTGTGGTTGTGCTGTGGTTGTGCTGTGTTGTGGTTCTGGCCACTAGCAGGTGCCCCTCGCCCACGCTTCGAGGGCTGCCCCCCCTGCTAGTGGTTCAATTTTAAGCAGGCAAACAGTGATGATCTCATTCGAATTTCGTATTCGTATTGCTGCTACACTACGCCCCGATTGGTTATCCCGATTTATCCTCCAACGCTTAATCCATTTATCGCTTTATTAAATTTCCTACATTTCCCTTCCTAAACTCCCTTCACAATATTTCACAATTCGTGGGAGGCTACCAAATCCGGAGCAAACTGGAAGGGAACGCGAACCGCTCCGAGGCTCCGAGCGCAGTGTTTCGCGAATTCGAATATCTTTAAAAACAATATAATAAACAATAATAAATAAGTAGTGTAACAACAAAGTGAATAGAGCGCCAACCATGAGACGATCAACCATTGGAAAGAACTCATCTTCGTTGAAACAGAGACAACTGTCGCATCTCCACTCGCAACTAGCTCAACTAGAGGCTAATCTATCAGACTTTGAGAACCTGATCAATATAACAACGTTCCAAGCGGAATATATAAAGAAACTGGGTATAATGCATGGGAGTTTGTAAGTACCATATCTATATATATATATATAATTGTTCACCTGATGGCGGGAATGTGTTACTAACCGAAGTGATAGATTCATGGCTAGTCATAAAGTGTTTGAAGAAGAGGTTAGAGCTCAAGAGGATTCGAACGAAGAGGAGGAACAAGATGTGACTTCTATTGAAATTGAGAAATAAGTGAATGGATTCATAGTCACTGATCTGAATACAAGATCATAAATGATCAAGAAAGAAAATCATGGAGAATCAATATAATCAATCGATGCAAGGACATCGATGCAAGTATCTGCCTACGTGAATTGTGTTAAAGAACTGAGAAATATCCCATGATACCAGGCGCAGGCGCTACGCCCCATAGATTCTTTTCAAGAGTGCTCACTAGGAATCTACTCAGAGGCAAATCCTCTATTTAATTGATAAAATTGATTCAATGTTTTTAATTAAATTAATTGTAGTTATATTTCGTGATGACATAATCACTTTTCGCGGAAATCTCATTTTTTTCATCAAGGGAAAAATATAGATTGAAAAAGTGAAGTTGAAGAAATATTGAAGATTTAGTTAATCATTAAAACACATCAATCTCATCGATATGTTTGGTGCTTTCAAACAAACCACTGTGGCACTAGGTGGTCTTCTATGGTAAGTTTCGGACCCCATTCCCCTCACTATTTTCGAAGAATACATCTCTAACCAAAATCAGGAAAAATCCATGGAGATTATCAAGTATGCAAAAATATAGACATCGTAAAAGAATGCAAAGAGTTGATCAAGTTATTTCCACTTTATACAAAGGATTGGAGATGGTTGGTGAACCAAACCCAAAGATAACACGTGTCTTCAATACATTCCCAAAAGAATCTGAAATGAGTCCAAAGGATAAATATACAGTATTCAATAGAACTTCAAAAGGTTATAGAAAAGGTGTTCATAAAGTTCCTAAATGGACTAAATTAAGTATGAGAGAAAATCCAAAATATTTCTGAGTCTTGTTCAGACTATATATTGGCTTGATGTATATATATTGATTGGTGTAAATAGTACGGTATTAGAAATCATCTTTGTAGATATTCATTAAACTAAATATTGCAATATTCATAACGCCAAACAGACCATTTCAACTATAATTATTATTGCTTTGTATTACAATATATTGTCTACATAAATTCATCAGCACACATAAATCCATTTGATCAAAATTTATCCCATATATAATTCGATATGAAATAATCACTATATTTATCATCTCCATAATTTAAAAAATCTGTCAAGTTTTGATCTTTATTATATATGATTAATGTATTTGATTTCATATCTATCTTTAATCCAAATTTCCTATAAACCATTAATTTCAAACTATCTTGTTAGTATTATAATCACTAATTAAAATTCTATACCAACTCACATGATAGCATCTTTATCTTCATCGTCTTCAATGAAATTCAATTCTTCGATTTGCTTTTCAAGAGAATTGTAATCATCAACTAAATTACTTAAATTCGTTGATAAATCTTGCTTTATTGAAGTTAATTCTTTTAAATTTTTATTCATTGTTAATTCTAATGATTGATTCTTTTTTAAATTTGATTTAATCTCATTTCTATTATCTGATGTCTCAAGTATGGAAAGTTCTTGATTCTCTAAAGATAACTTCTCCGAGAGTTCTATTAATTATATTAATACATATGAATATATGCATGATAAAATTCAAAATCTTACTAACCTTGTAATTCTTTTTGTTCCGTTATAATATTGGCATTACGTTCATCTTGTAATAGTTTTAAATTCTCTGCAATACGATCTATAGTATCGAGATCTGTTTCTATATCACATCCTTCTAATGTCTCTCTTAATAGCTCCGCTGGATCTAGTTGTAACATCTTTTATTCTCTTCGTTATTAATTGTAAACTAGTTTGTTTAATGATGCACTTCGTTGTTTACTTTTCTAATCTTTATACATCATTTCACAAATCCGGGAATACCTTAGAAAAGGGAAATGGTTATGAGGCGATGGCCCGAGAGCGTTTCGCATATGGAAAATTAAATCATCAGATTCAAAAGATTAACTATTGAACATTAATACAGGAATTTATTGAACTAATATCACTCATTTGCAATGGATAAATTGGAGCAACATAATACAAAGCTCCCGGTATGGATGCTGTCCCCTTCAGAGGAGAAAGAGGCAAGAAAAAGATGGAAAGAATACGCTTATAAAGAATGTGATGAATTTGTGAAAAGTATGTATTAATTAAACTAGAATTTTGAATGAAAGAAAGACTAATCAAATATATAGCCTTTGTGGAGTGTTCGAAAAAAAATGGGTTTTCAGTACTTTGGAATTGTCTTGGTGAAAGAAACGAAATGAATAAATGTATGTTAGCGTTACAAAAACCTGAACAGTTAGATTTACAAAGAGAGATACTCATTAAGGAAAAAATTGAAAAATTAGAAGAATCAAAGAAATAGTGGAAATTCAAGAGAAGGGGGGAAACAGCTGAAAAAAATAAAGAGAGTAGTCAGCTTTGGAATGAAGGAAATTTCATTAATAGAAGCTTTCATGAACATAGAAAATGCATAATGAATATAATTTGTAAATATGAATCAATTAATAAAGGATATGGATCTGGTATAAACATAACGTAAACAGTGTCTGGGTTTATAGTTTCAGTGAATTTATTTCATATGAGAGATTCAAGAGCTTGATAGTCAAATAAAGTGATGTTAATGAATATGAGATCAGAACAATCAATATATTCCCACTAATCAACTTTGAACTCTGGACCTTGAATAAATCAAACAGTGGAATATAGACGTAGTGAAACAATATATGAAATTATACAATCACCTGTTAATATTACAATGACATCTTTTAATGTATAGTACACTATTTCTCGTCCGGTGCATACTTCCCAATGTGGATAGTATCCCCAGCCATAATGATCCAACATTTAAAATATCCGCAAACTTAACCAATAAATTCATCTTAAATTATCTGCTTACAGCTTCTCCATTCTTACCACACCTCCATTGGGGAATTCCTGCTCACGTGAAGCCAGATGACTCTATGTGTCTGTGTCCCGTACCGCTGTCATCTTTGCTGATTATGATGATCAAGATTCCAATCTAGAAGAGATAAGCTGAATAAATCTGTCAATTATTAATCCCAACATTTCTGTTGGAGCACTCATTCTCACAGTTTATTGGGGAACACTTGCTCTGATTTGCTCATTTTGGTAACACCATATGGGCTTTTTTACTAATGAAAAAGTAAAACCAATCCCCACATTGATGTATGAACCTTCAAGCTGTTAAATGAGTAATCAAAAAGTTGAATAATTGGAGACATCATCCAAGTATAAATTGAATCAAAATTCAGCCAATCCTGTAGAAGTTTTAAATCTTAACAATTTATATCACTACAACACAACTAAAAGCTAAAATGTCTGGAATTTTCGATAAATATTTAAACATGATCAATGGATCAAGACATACACATGGTCAAATGAACACCAAGACAAACACAGGTTTGCAACATAGTTATATCAATGGTAAAGATAAATACATCCCTTATGAGAAGAGAAGAAAATCATCTGCTGCATCAGTAGAAGCTGAAAGAACTGGTTCTGTGTCTTCTCAAGGTGGTGTTGACGAAGCTATGAATCCATCAAAGAATCCATTCCAAAACCCAGGCTTGGTTCAAAATGAAGAAGTTAAAAAAGTTTTAATGGAACCAAATAACAGAGTTAATTTCTAAGGAAATTATAAGCTGATTAAGAGTTTGTCTCTTGAAATGATGGTTAATTGATTACCTTAAATGAAGATACATGATTGCACATAAGTTTGGTTTCAAATATTACATATTTATTCACGTTGTTATAGGATTTGTATATCCACCCATGGGAGTTATTTCATATTATTATTAAAAAGATTATAAATCACTGTAGTGTCTAACTATTATAAGGGATGATTAATGATTGATCAATTGGTGATCAACCTGGACTGAATAATCGTCTATGAGAGATTAATCTATTCAGGGAGTAGCCTGTTATCTTCATACTGGAGACACGATATTCAGCGTGATTCAATACCACAAATAATCCCCCAGTCCTCGAATACTACCATACTGAAAATACCTTCAGCTACTATGGTTTAGAGGAAAACATATTCAAGTAAAATATCAGGCAAAAAGTATTTACTATCAAAAATGGGAGGAAGCACAAAGCATTATCCATTTGATCTATTAATGAATGTCTTCCTAATGATCCTATATAAAATCTAGTTCGTTTAATATATTCTTTGACCTTTGATCATAAAGTGATAAAGTGATGATTGATGATATTTATGATCTGGTTAATTCGTTCATTATAATCTAGATTAAAAATTCCTTTACTTTAGATAACTCAATAGATAATTATAATCGATTCTTCAGCAATTTGGAAGCAAATGAGATTATTATCACTATATTTAGCTTCTTTATTCATGACACCTTGCTTGTCTGTCATTGTTTAATGGCGAAGGTCAAAGATCGGGTTTTCGAGGCGTAGTTTGAGATTTGTAATTATAGCATGACACAACAAAGCCGACTTTGAACACTAACAACCGGAATTTTACCCAATTTTTCAGTCAAATAAGGGTCCCAAATGAAAATCATATGCTTGGATGGTAAGAATTAACCATTAAACCCCTTTAATTTGTACTATAAATCGTTTCAAAGATTGAATCGAATTCCGGGTAAATTTGACCGATAGGACCGGAAATCACCAAAACAATTGTTGCAATTACGGAAAAGGACAACTTAAACTACTTGATCTAAAACTGCTTGAATAATTTTCGAATTAATAACGAAGAAACTACTAGTTTATTTGATCAATCCTTTCCAATATAAAGCTATTTATTCCAAAGGCCGCGGAATAGGAACTGATATCTGGATAGTCTAGCACCATGGGTATCACTAGAAGGGCTGGGAAGTCTAATAAACAACAGCCACCGAAAAGGAATGGTATTCAAAAGGCAACATTTGATGTTGGTAAGAAGAAAGAAGTTGGTGTTTCTGATTTAACGCTTTTAACCAAAATCTCTGAAGAATCTATCAATGATAATTTGAAGAAAAGATTCGAAAATGGTACAATCTATACATATATTGGTCATGTCTTGATCTCTGTTAACCCATTTAGAGACTTGGGTATTTATACTGATAAGGTGATGGAATCATATCAAGGTAAGAATAGATTAGAGGTTCCACCTCATGTTTTCTCTATTGCTGAATCCATGTTTTATAATTTAAAGGCATATAATGAATCACAATGTGTTATCATCTCTGGTGAATCCGGGGCTGGTAAAACTGAAGCAGCAAAGAGAATTATGCAATATGTCGCTGCAGTTTCTGGTTCAAGTTCTTCATCTCAACAAATTCAAAAAATTAAAGATATTGTCTTAGCTACGAATCCCTTGCTTGAATCCTTCGGATGTGCCAAAACTTTAAGAAATAACAATAGTTCTAGACATGGTAAATATTTGGAAATTCAATTCAATTCTCAATTCGAACCAGTTAGTGGTAATATTACAAATTATTTATTAGAAAAACAGAGAGTCGTTGGACAAATTAAAAATGAAAGAAATTTTCATATCTTTTATCAATTCACTAAAGGTGCTTCAGAAAATTATAGACAAACATTTGGTGTTCAACAACCAGATCGTTATGTTTACACTTCTAAGGCAGGTTGTATTACAGTAGATTCAATTGATGATATAAATGATTTTAGTGAAACAATCCATGCTATGCAAACAATTGGTGTGAGTCAAGCTGAACAAGATCAAATATTTAGAGTTCTTTCTGCAATCTTATGGATTGGTAATATCACATTCATTGAAAATGATGAAGGGAATTCTCAAGTGCGTGATACTTCAGTCACAGATTTTGTTGCTTATTTGCTACAAGTTGACTCTGAAGTTTTGCTAAAGTCAATTACTGAACGTGTCATGGAAACTTCTCATGGTATGAGAAGAGGTTCTGTTTATAACGTCCCATTAAATACTACACAGGCATTAGCCGTTAGAGACGCATTGGCAAAGGGATTATACAATAATTTATTTGACTGGATAGTCGCTAGAGTTAACAAAGCTTTACAAACCATAGGTGGTGCTTCTAAATCAATTGGTATTTTAGATATTTATGGATTTGAAATTTTTGAGCTCAATTCTTTCGAACAAATTTGTATCAATTATGTTAATGAAAAATTACAACAAATTTTTATCCAATTGACTTTGAAATCTGAACAAGATGAATATGTTAGAGAACAAATTCAATGGACACCAATTAATTATTTCAATAACAAAGTTGTTTGTGATTTGATCGAGGCAAAGAGACCACCAGGTATTTTCGCTGCTTTGAATGATTCTTGTGCTACTGCTCATGCCGATTCAAATGCTGCTGATCAATCATTTGCCCAAAGATTGAATTTGGTAAGTTCAAACAAACATTTCGAATTAAGACAATCAAAATTCTTGATCAAACATTATGCCGGTGATGTGACTTATGATATCAACGGTATGACTGATAAAAATAAGGATCAAATGTTGAAAGATTTACTTGATTTACTATCAACTTCATCAAATGATTTCTTACATATTTTATTTCCTGAAACTGTTGATCAAGGTTCAAAGAGAAGACCACCAACGGCTGGTGATAAGATCATTAAAAGTGCCAATGAATTGGTGGATACTTTATCAAAGTCATCACCATCATATATTAGAACCATCAAACCAAACCAAAATAGATCACCAAGTGAATATGATGAGAAACAAGTTCTGCATCAAGTGAAGTATTTAGGTTTGCAAGAAAATGTCAGGATTAGAAGAGCAGGTTTTGCGTACCGTCAAACATTTGAGAAGTTTGCTGAAAGATTTTATCTTTTATCCCCAAAATGTTCTTATGCCTGTGATTATATTTGGGAAGGTGATGACAAGTCAGGTGTTGTTCAAATATTGAAAGATGCTGGTATTCCAAGCTCTGAATATCAAATGGGTGTTTCTAAAGTGTTCATCAAGACCCCAGAAACATTATTTGGTTTAGAAAGTATGAGAGATAGATACTGGTATAATATGGCTGCTAGAATCCAAAGAGCCTGGAGACGTTATCAAAAGAGAAAGATCGATAGTGCTATCAAAATCCAAAGGGTTTGGAGAGAGAGAAAAGGTGGAAACCAATATGAACAATTACGTGATTATGGTACCAAATTATTGGGTTCAAGAAAAGAACGTCGTTCAATGTCATTATTAGGTTATAGAGCATTTATGGGTGATTATCTTGCTGCCAATGAGCATAACACTAAGGGTTCATTTATCAAAAATCAAGTTGGTATAAAAGAAAGAATCGTCTTTTCCTCAGATGCTGAGTCATTACATGCCAAGTTTGGTAGATCATCTCAAAGAGTTCCGAGAACAGTTTTTGTCACTGCTACAACTGTTTACATTGTTGCACATCAAGTCGTTGATAGAAAAGTTTCATACAACTTGGAAAGTTCCGTTCCTATTTCAAATATCAGTTATTTAGGACTGTCTAATTTACAAGATGACTGGGTTGCAATTTCTTTGAAAAATTCGTCTGGTCCAGATCCATTTGTTAATATTCCGTTTAAGACTGAATTCGTCACTCAATTAAAGAAATTGAACAACGGTATCAGAGTTGATATTGATACTACTATCAAATATCAAAAAAAACCAGGGAAATATCACTCTGTTAAGACACAAATCAGTGAAACAGCACCAGCTCATAGCGATTTCTACAAATCAGGTACTATTCAAGTTCGCCACGGTAGACCAGCTGGGTCAAGATCTAATGAGAAACCAAGGAGACAGCCTGTTGGGATTGATAATCTGGACTTTACCCCAAGGAAGCAAGCAGCTTATGTCCCATCAGCTCAACCACGTACTACAAGAAAAGTCCCACCTCCTGCACCAGGGCATGTCCAACGTCAGGCTCCAGTGCAACCACAACAACACCATCACCAACTACCACAACCTGCATCATATAGTGCAAGTGCAGCCCCTACTACCTCAAACATTTCCCAGTCAGTTGCAGCTGCCTCTGCTGCCTATCATCCTCAACAGCCATCAGCCGCACAGCAAGCACAGAGAAAAGTTCCACCCCCAAGACCTGCAAAGAAAACGGTTCCTCAACCACCTCAGCAAAGACAACAGTATCAACAACCTCCACAACAGCATGTGCAACAACAGCAAGTACCTGTTGCTAAGCAAACACCTCCTGCCCCTCCACCTCCACCTGCAGCTACTGCACCAAAAGATCCAACTTATAAAGCTGCATATGATTTCGTTGGTACTGGTAGTGCATCAGAACTACCAATCTCAAAAGATGAAATTGTTTATATTTTAAGAAAAGAAGCTAATGGATGGTGGTTAGCTAAGCTTCTTGATGGATCAAAAGAAGGTTGGGTTCCAGGTTCTTATGTTGTTGAGTGTGAACCACCGACTACAAACGGTGGATCGTCTGTCCCAGCTCCACCTCCTCCACCAAGTCAAACTACAACACAACATAATAGTTATGCCACCAATGGCTCTACCCCAGCTACAACTGTCTCATCAAACAATACCACAGATAATAATCTTGCAGGTGGGTTAGCTGCAGCCTTGATGGCTAAAAAGCAAGAAGAAAGTTCATTAGCTGGAGGTCTGGCGCAAGCTTTGAAAGCCAGAGCAGGCAAGATGGGTGCTGATAGTGATGAAGAACAGGAGGATGAAGATGATGACTGGTAAAAGTGAATTGCATATGAAATAGTTTGTTTTTTAACTTTGTATTGAAAGTGTATAAATACAGATTCAATGGACTGAATTAGAATGATGAAAACGGTTGTAGAACACTTGTTGCAGATTCATGTATCGACATTGATTGATTCTTTTTCGGATTTATTTTTCCAGATCGCGAAGGAAGACAAGTTTTGTGGCTCTTTTAACACAGAAATAATAGTGTTCTCGAGATACGCCTGATGGGCGAAAAGGACATCGCGCAGTGATGCCCTATACTTGAGAGCTTAGTTGTGGCCATTTTGCCGCTATAAGTTGACAAATCAGGGACTTAATGCCTCGAAGATTTGGTGATGGTATTGTATTTTGGAGGTGTATCAAATGTTTTGTTTGTAGCATCTGACGCTTTAATGATGACAAATAAAAAAACTTTGTTGCAAATTGTGAATTAGTGATCTATGTGAAGTCAATCTATATAAATATATATAGAACAGGGAAGGGTAGTATTAATCTTCCTAATGTGATTAACGAAATGAAACAGACCTGCTATTGTTTCAATGGATAGTATTTGAAAGATGACAATAGATGCTACACTGACTAGAGATTCTGAAGCACAGTTACAGGATGCAGGACAAGAGAAACTAGACGTTCAAGTACATACTGGTGAAGCAGATGAGCTTGAGTTCCCAGAAGGTGGGCGCGGATGGCTACTTGTATTCGGTAGTGGGATAGTCAGTATGGTATGTTTTGGTATGGTCAATTCTTATGGTGTTTTCTTAAGTTATTATGAGACCGTGATGTTTCCTTCTGTTGAAAGTTCAAAATTATCCATAATAGGCGCTGTGCAAACTTCATTGATCTATTTTCTTACACCTTTCTGCCTCCCATTAGTTCATGCGTTTGGTATAAAGTCTATATTGACCCTTGGTGCTGTTTTCAAAATCATGGCATTTTTTGGGTTATCTACGGCCAATTCTCATTCTTTATGGAAATGTTATGTCTTTCAAGGTGTCTTCTTTGCAATTGGGGGAGCCCTATTGTTTTCAACCTCAATGGTGATACCCTCTGAATGGTTCAAGAAAAAGCGGGCCAGTGCGTTTGGGATCTCTGCTGCTTTTGTTGGGGTTGGTGGTGTTGTTTGGCCCATTCTCTTCAAGCATATGATTCACAAATATGGGTTTTCTTGGACAGTACGGACAATTGCATTCATTTACATCCCTTTGGGTGTTGGAATAGTTTTACTGACTCCTCAGAAGCTAGAGACAAAGTACCTGTATAAAGAGGAAACATTCTGTAACTCGGAACTCAATATTGCCAAAATCAAAAAATTACCTTCTACATATTTGAAAATCTATGAGAATTGGAAAGTTGTTATTAAGAATCCAAGATTTGCTGTGATTCTTTTTTCCAATTTGTTAGGCGTCTTTGGTGCTTATCCAGCCATATTTTATATTGATTTCTTTGGAACAACTTTAGGACCAAACTATAAAGTAACACCATATCTAACGGTGATATTTGTTGCTATTGGGTTTCCAGGGAGAGTTATACCAGCAATGCTAGCTGATCATCTAGGTAGAATAAATGTGCTGATAATGTGTCTACTGACGTTCTCCATATCAACATTTGCCTTTTGGATACCAGCTATCAAATATAAACTTATGAGTCTCTATGTTGTATTTGTTGCAATTTTTGGTTTCACGGCAGGTCCCTTATTCAGTTTATATCCAGCTTCTCTGGGTCAGCTATTTGGAATCCATGGGTCAGAAGCCAGAATTGGATTATTCTTCTTGGTCGCATCACCTGGTCCAATACTGGGCTGTTTAATTGCTGGGTCCTTCATCCCAGTTGATTCATCGTCGAGACAGTCGTTGTTTGACTCATTTTACAAATTACTGATATTCTCAGGAGTGGTGCTCATGGGTTGCGCTGTTCTTTTAGCAGGTGTAAGAGTATCAATTAGTAAGAAACCCTTTGTGTTTATTTAAAATTTTAAAACATCCATAAATATAATCTTGATCAGGGCATAACTGCGGATTTCAGAATTGTAGGAGCGTTGTAGTGAGCTCGCGAAATCATTAATAATTAAGTATCTTCACCGATGTCAAAAACCAATTTAATCTCATCAGCCGTTGCTATGTATCTTGTATGAGTCATTTCAATTTTGGTATCGAGCAACTATCTTATCAAAGGGTTCTTATTGGAACTGAGAGGTTCTGTACGCTACTTAACGGTGGGTTTGTTTCCTGTTTCGTCGGTGCATTTTTACAATTACAGTATGCACTCAAATATTTGATTATTTCACAGCACAACTAATGTTTACAAAGCTGGAAGGGGGATAATGACGTATATATACAACGTTGGTAGACTGAGAATTTGGAGTGGAAGTCTTGGCTCAGCGTTATGAATGTGCATAGATAGATAAATTATCTTGATTGTTCACGAATGGCTTCAATACTGGAAAGAGACCTTGAACAGAATAAAAAAATTGAGCCATGAAAATCAGGTTCTTTCGCCCAATAAAAGGAAAATTGAGGAGCTTACTACTCATGAGGATGAAAAGGAGAGGTATCCAGAGGGCGGACGTGGATGGTTAGTTGTGATGGGCGCTGGTTTGGGGTCGTTTGTGTAAGTATTTGAAAGAACACTTCAATTTTTCTTTATAACTAACCGTATATTCCAGTGGCTTTGGTATGATCAATTGTTATGGTGCATTTCAAACTTACTATAAAAATGAATTGTATCCAGATGTATCTTCGATACAGCTATCAATGATTGGTGCATGTTAAGCATCGATCTTATACTTTTTTTATCCTTGGTTCATGCCGTTAGTACACGCACTTGGTATCAGACAAGTGTTGATAGCAGGCTGTTCTCTGATACTAGCCGGTATATTTGGTCTCTCTACTGCTAAATCTGACTCTATTTGGAAGTGTTATTTTTTCCAAGGTATTTTATACTCTTTGGGAATTGCACTTGTCTTTACAGGGGTACTAAAGAGTCCATCAGAATGGTTTAAAGAGAAAAGGGCGACAGCATTTGGGGCTACGTTTGCTTGTGTCAGTCTTGGTGGTGTTATCTGGCCAATTATTTTCAAGAATATGATTGATAAAAATGGATTCAAATGGACTGTTAGAACAAAAGGATTCATTGATATTCCTTTGAGTGTTGCAATTATATTTCTAGTTCCTCAGAAGTTCCTGAATTTATTCACGAATCTCAGACGGTATCCAACTCGACATGGAATAGTCAAAATATCAAGGAACTACCGAAGGCATATTCGAAAGTCATTACAGATTGGAGTATCGTTATTAAAGATTGGAGATTTGTTCTAGTACTCCTGGCGAACCTGGTTGGTGCCTTTGGTTTGTTTCCTGCGATATTCTATTTGGATTTCTATGGGAATTTAATATCACCTGGTACAACTGTTTCTGCTTATTTGGTTGTTATTTACAATGCTCTTGGTGGTCCTGGAAGAATTATACCAGCTATGCTTGCTGATAAATATGGACGTGTGAACGTTTTAATGATTTGGATGTTCCTTTCTGGTGTCTCCATCCTCGCCTTATGGATTCCATCGATCTCACAGGAATCAATAGGTCTTTATCTAGCATTCACTGTCCTTTTCAGGTTCTTTGCAGGTCCATACTTCTCAATTATGCCAGCAGTTATAGGGCAACTTTTCGATACTGAAGGAGCATCCTCAAGATTTGGATTGTACCTCATCACTACTTCTCCTGGCCCGTTGATTGGTTGTTTGATTGCTGGGTCTTTCATTCCTGTTGATTCTTCAGATACTGAACTTGTTATTAACTCATTTTACAAACTTACAATTTACTCAGGTATTGTTATCATTGCCAGTGCCTTAATTCTTCTATTTGTCAGAATTTCAGTGAGTAGAAAGGCATTTGCGTTTGTTTAAGTATATACAGTATGTATGATCCGCCGAATATAGTGAGCAGTGAGTGAATCATCAACTTTAGCAAGAGACCTTCGTGGCAATCTTATATATATGCTTCTTATTATGAGTATGTATGTAGTGGTATTAATGATGTGTCCCGGTAGTCCTCATAGACGGGAACTGAATCCCGCGGTAGACCATTTCCAAGTACTCTTTTGGTAAAAAGCACACTGCAAATCACGACCAACAGACTACGACCTAGCAGCGAGGTATTACTAGCTGCATTTATAATAGCTGTTTTCCAAAATAAAATCCGCTGAACGATGCCACTATTATGCCCTCTGTCTGTGAAGTTAGGAGGGCCTTTGAATTTTAAGCATTTCTCACCGCCGCGACTAGTTTCCTTGTGAGTAAAAGCCGCTTATGACTCTTTGGTGTGGATCCCAAGTTTCAACTGTTAAAATAACAGAAATGTGTTTGAGTTTAAATATCTATATAATTACCCATAAAATGTACACTTAATGTCTCTTACTATTTGATTAATAAATGGAAAGTTCTGAGTAACAATGGGAGATGTAAACGACGGTGGAGTGCTTGAACAGCAAGTAGAATTTCCTACTTCTAATGAGTTGAAAAAAATACAACTGGTTAAGTCACCAAAACAAGATCCTCATTCAGAGTTAGAATTTCCAGAAGGTGGCAGAGGGTGGTGTGTCGTTGTTGGAGCCGGTTTAGCTTCATTGATGGGATATGGTATGATCAATAGTTTTTCACTATATCAAACGTTTTACAAGAATACACTCTACCCAAATACACCATCGCAGAGTTTATCATTGATTGGAGCGAGTCAAGCTTCCATTTTATATATTTTCAATCCCATACTAGCTCCACTGATGTATGTGATAGGAATAAGAACACAACTAACAATCGGTTGTATATTGATGATTGTGAGTTTCTTTGGGTTATCCACTGCAACTTCAGATTCAATCTGGAAGATTTACTTCTTTCAAGGTGTTATGTTTTCAATTGGGAGTTCAATGACATTTGTCTCAGTGATACAGAGTCCTTCTGAATGGTTTCAGAAAAAAAGAGCAACAGCTTATTCCATTGCATTTGTGTTCAGTTGTACTGGTGGTGTTGTATGGCCTTTATTATTCAAGTATATGATTGATAAAAATGGGTTCAAATGGACAAATATGACTATTGGCTTTGTATTTATTCCAGTAAGTGTACTAGTCGTTATTTTGACTCCACAAAGACTGAAGCCAGAACATATCCATAAATCTGAAACACTGTCGAATTCTACTTTTGATTGGGAAAAGATCAAAGAGCTACATAACAGAATCGTTTCAAACAGTCAGAAGTGGAGACCTGTATTGAAAGATTGGAGGTTCTTAATATTTTTACTATCAAACATCATTGGAGGATTTGGTATATTTCCAGCAATTTTCTATATGGATTATTTTGGTGAACTAATTGGACCTCATGCCAAAATTGTTACATATCTTGTCATGATATACAATGCAGTTGGAGCTCCTGGTAGAGTTATACCAGGTCTACTTGCTGACAAATTCGGGAGAGCAAATATATTAATCATATGGCTTTTGGGATGTGGTGTTTCGATTTTGGGCTTCTGGATTGCATCTATTAAGACAGAAAGTATGGGTCTTTACACTGCTTTTGTTGTTTTGTTTGGTTTCACTGTGGGTCCTTATTTCAGTCTGGCACCAGCTTGTCTAGGTCAGTTATTTGGGCATACTGAAGGAGCAGAAGCTAGGTTCGGGCTATACCTGTTATCACTAGCACCAGGTCCCTTAGTTGGTTGTGTTATCTCAGGTTCCTTTGTTCCAGTAGACTCAAATGATCAAACGAAATTGATAGATTCTTTCTACAAACTTACTGCATTCTCTGGTGTTATGATCATTGCTGGAGCTTTAACTTTGCTAGTTGTAAGACTTTCATTCACAAGGAAAATATTTACTTACATCTAATATCTCTACGACCTCATATAATCGCATATTCATCTTATAATCAAACTTAATAACTAATATAACACATTCGGCATAATGTATGGATGCCCCCATGGAAATCATGTTCTGTAGACTATGTGTCAAACTATACTACTGATATAAAATTATATCGTGGGTGTCTTTAAAAGAAAGAGCTGTACTGTCATGCAGGTCGTGCCAGTAAGCACTTCGGTAAACTGGCTTTAGCTGGGGAAAGAAGGTAAAAATGACGGTTGAAGATTAATTCGTGACAATTCTGACAAATACAACTGTTGGGCTCAATAACCTTTGAATGGATAAATTCACGGGGGTGGAAGTTATGTTGGTGTTATTAAGATTGTACGGATTTTTATTTGTCGAAGATCAGACCTAAGAGGATTAGGATTGAGACATTATTTGTTTGTGATTCATCCTCATCAAGACATCCATCGATCCTGTGAGAGCAATAGGATTAGCTTGAATATAAAAATTGATCAAAATCATTATGAATATGCTAGTGTGGACAGAGGAAATCTAATTTAAAACTCCATAATGTCAGAGCAACAATATCAAGCGGATACACCAGATCAGAGGAACACGCAAGATCTGGAGTCTCTTAAACATAAAGAATTGGAAGATATCAGTCACGTTCATATTCATATTGGAGAAGCGGACACTCAAGAGTATAGAGAAGGTGGTAAAGGATGGTTTGTAATCCTTGGATGTGGATTGGGAAGTTTCATGGGGTTTGGGATGATAAACACATATGGTGCATTCCAAACACACTATGAAACCGTATTATTCCCAGGAGTCAGTTCTGCAAAGTTATCACTGATTGGTGCATGCCAAGCTTCATTCTTATACTTCTTTACGCCATTATTTATACCACTAATTTATGTGTTTGGTATACGGCAAGTTTTGATCTGTGGGTGTTCACTAATGATTATTGGTCTTTTCGGGTTGTCATCAACAATTGAAGGGCAACTATGGAAATGCTATTTATTTCAGGCTGTATTATATTCATTGGGAGGAGCGATGGTATTCACATCTGTTATGATGAGCCCATTGGAATGGTTCAAAAAAAGACGAGCTACTGCATTTGCCGCTAATTTTATTTTTGTTGGTCTTGGTGGTATAATTTGGCCTTTGATTTTTAAAAACATGATAAATAAACAAGGCTTCCAATGGACAGTGAGAACAATCGCATTTATTTATATACCATTGAGCATTGCAACTGTTCTTTTGATACCACAAAGGCTCGAAGAAAAATATATTCATAAAGAAGAAACAATTACGAACTCCAAATGGGATAATGACAAAATTCATAATCTTCACCATAGATACTTACAACTCTTTTCAGAGTGGTTCATCATGCTTCAAGATTGGAGATTTGGTCTGGTTCTTTTATCAAATTTTCTTGGTGCTGTTGGTGTCTATCCTGCAATCTTCTACTTGGATCTTTATGGTGAAACAATTGCTCCTAATTTAAATGTTTCTTCATATTTAGTTGTTATTTATAACACGTTAGGTATTCCTGGGAGATTGATTCCTGCGATAATGGCAGATCGATTAGGAAGGACGAACCTATTAATCATATGGGTTGGCTCTGCCGCTGTGGCAGTTCTTGCAGTTTGGATTCCATCAATCAATGGTCAGTCCATTGATGTCTGTCTACATTGCTTTTGTGGTACTTTTTGGATTTTTTGTAGGTCCATACTTCTCATTATTCCCAGCATGTATAGCACAAATATTTGGTTTAAAAGGTTCAGAGGCAAGATTTGGTTTATATATGTTGGTGGCTACACCTGGTCCATTGGCTGGATGTGTTATTGCTGGGTCATTCATTCCTGACGATTCTACAAAGGAGAAGATGATACATTCCTTCTACAATCTAACTATTTTCTCAGGGGTGATAATTCTGATGTGTGCCATTGGTCTTTTGACTCTAAGGTTGTCTGTTAGTAGAAATCTACTGGCTTTTGTATAGAAGATCGAATAATATATTAAAAGCCCTGCTATTTTTTCAGTGTATGTGTCTATTGTCATAAGTATTGGTGCCATGACTTGGGCGAAGCATCGAAAATTTAGGCAGAGCAAGCTAAAATGTCCAGCAGGAGCCAGTGGGAGCTCAGCAGAAAGTTGAAACTGAAGGTGGTGAAGATCTGTATTCTGGCCAGTGACGTCGCAATACATTTCTGCTTTCGCGGGTGAGATTGCTCATCAAAATTGAATAAGATAAGTGTGACACAAAGACAGCAGTGGTTCCAAGGGGGTGGCGATTACCGTGGATAGTTATAGGTAGTGTTTTATGCTAGCATTTGCTTATTTCAGTGTACAAGTCAGAGAAATCACGAGAATAACATGGGGTTGAGACAGGAGCGAAAGCCATTTTGGATTTCCTCATGTCCCAATTGGCACAAAGTGTTGCCATATCTGGCTGCAGCTAAATTAAATTTTATAGGCAAAAAGACAACCGGTACGCGCAGCACCATAGTTAACATTTTTAAAGGGGAAATTGAAATCGCCACTTTGGAAACGACTTGGTTTTTGTGCGGGCAGATTCCATTTATATATCAAGATTGTTTTTGCCATCCTCCAGGTTTTCGCCTTTCTACTTTCAATTCATCACATTACACTCTTTCAGGGCAAATCTCTTATAAAGAACCGCCCAATCCTTTGTTAATTATCACTTCGATTCTCACAAGTGGTGTACCGCAAAGAATTGCTCGTTATACTCTAGAAAGTTCACAATCTTACAATTCCAAAAATGAAGTTCTCAGCCCTCTACTCTTTGGCGGTTGCTTTATTAGCATTCACTGAGACCGCTGACGCTAAAGTACACAGTGCTAAGATTCAAAAGCGTCCTATTGACGATCAATTGAAGGATGCTACTTTCGAAGAGCATGTCCGTCAAATGGGTCAAAAATACTTGGGTTTGTTCCAAAAGGCCTACCCTGAATCTGATGTTCCGTTCATTGAAGGTACTCATGATACTCCATTAACCAACTACTTGAACGCCCAATATTACACTGAAATTCAGTTAGGTACCCCAGGTCAACCATTCAAAGTCATCTTAGATACCGGTTCCTCAAACTTATGGATCCCAAGTTCTGATTGTTCTTCATTGGCTTGTTACTTGCATTCTAAATATGACCATGAATCCTCATCTACCTACAAGGCCAATGGTTCTGATTTTGCTATTAGATATGGTTCCGGCTCCTTAGAAGGTTACGTCTCCCAAGATACCTTGCAATTAGGTGATTTAATCATTCCAAAACAGGATTTCGCAGAAGCCACCAATGAACCAGGTCTAGCCTTTGCATTTGGTAAATTTGATGGTATTTTAGGTTTAGCTTATGACACTATCTCTGTCAACAAAATTGTCCCACCGGTTTACAGAGCCATTGAAGCTGGGTTACTAGATGAACCAAAATTCGCCTTCTACTTAGGTGACGCTGATAAGAGTGAAGATGGTGGTGTTGCCACTTTTGGTGGTATTGATAAAACAAAATACTCAGGTAAAATCACATGGTTACCAGTTCGCCGTAAGGCCTACTGGGAAGTTAAATTCAACGGTTTAGCACTTGGTGATGAATATGCTCAATTAGAGAACACTGGTGCTGCCATCGATACTGGTACTTCCTTAATTGCCTTACCTTCAGGTCTAGCCGAGATTTTGAATGCTGAAATTGGTGCTAAGAAGGGATGGTCAGGTCAATATTCTGTTGAATGTGATACCAGAGACAGCTTACCAGATTTGACTTTCAACTTGGATGGCTACAACTTTACCATCGGCCCATATGATTACACTTTGGAAGTTTCTGGATCCTGTATCTCAGCATTTACTCCATTGGATTTCCCAGCACCAATTGGTCCACTAGCCATCTTGGGTGATTCATTCTTACGTAAATACTATTCTATTTACGACATTGGTAATGATGCTGTTGGTTTGGCCAAAGCTGCCTAATAGGATTCAGTCATAGGCTGATTCAAATTATTCATTTCTCACCATAAGCCTTATATCACATTCAACTAAAAAAATCAAACCCTCACAAAAAAAGAGACATTGTCTCATTTTTTTTAACAACATACAACAAAAATTTTGATGAGCTTACTACAGAATTGCTTAGTGGATAAACTATATAGCAGATACTTTATTTTTATATTTTCAATTACTTTTACTTTTATGATATCACTTTAATAATAAGATTGTTCTTTCTTTGAGCTTGAGACTCGTCGTAAATTCTTACTTTACGGTTGGGTCACATTAGTTTCTGAAGCTGAGACGGGGCCATGGCCGCGAATCTGGCTGTCACCCGTTTGTTTACATTTCCGTTGATTAATTTTTTTGGGATTATGCACTCTGTTTAGTCGTTTTGTGAATATGAGAGATAGAAGGATATTGAAACCAGTTAGTTGTATTGTTTGTATAAAAACAGCACCTTTTTAGTCAAAGAAGACAACTAAGTTGCATCAGCAAAATACTATCTCCCAAGCAGATATACCAAAAATATGTATTCCAGGAGTCAAACACCCAGACGACAACCGCATTCTACCTTACCATCCACGCCAAATCTAAGGCCTAGCTCACGAGCCAATACACCATCAAGTGCTTTTAAACAACCTTCTACAATCTCTAGATTTGATAGACCTTTTTCACCAGTTAGAGAAAGACCTAGCAGCTCACTATCCCTTGGGTCATCGAGGCCTCAAACACCGTCATTTATCTCAAATTCTCAACCATATACTGGGACAATATCAGTTGCAATTAGAGCCAAACCTTCGGATACATTTATAAGACACCCTTGGTTCTTAACAGATCAATCGATTGAACACAGTGAGGTTGGGGACTTCAAATTTGATCATGTGTTCCATCCCTCTGTTAGTAATTATGAAGTTTATGATAAGACTGTAAAGAACTTGATCACCTCATTAATGGATGGTTATAATGCCACTGTTTTCGCTTATGGTATGACTGGGTCTGGTAAAACTTATTCAATGTCTGGTATTAAAGGAGAGCCTGGTGTTATTCCATTATCAGTCAGCGAGATCTTCAAACATATAGAAAACTCAGACAAGGAGATTTATAAGCATGAGTTAAAAGTATCATATTTGGAAATTTACAATGAAAGAATATTCGATCTTTTGAATATTAATCAAATTTCAAATCCTACGCTAAATAACGCTCAAACCGAATTGAAAATCAGGGATGTCCCAGGCTATGGGGTAAAAGTTATTGGGTTGGTCGAGGAGCCAGTGACTTCGGAGCATGAATTAATGACAATTATCCAAAAAGGTGATTTGAATAGAAGAACAGGTGAAACAGATTTCAACATTAGAAGTTCACGTTCTCATGCAATTGTGTTAGTCAGAGTATCCACTACAAACACAGTCACTGGTATTGAAACTATGAGTACATTATCTCTGTGTGATTTAGCTGGTTCAGAAAAGGCAACTGCCCAACAAGAAAGAAGAAAAGAGGGATCATATATTAACAAGTCATTATTGGCCCTAGGGAGTGTTATTGTGAAACTTTCATCATCATTGTCAAGCACGGGTCATATCCCATATAGAGATTCGAAATTGACCAGAATTTTACAACCTGCCTTATCTGGCGATTCTCTTGTTTCGGTGCTTTGCACAATCCATACAAGCCAAACTGCGTTGGCTGAAACTGTCAATACCGTTAGGTTTGCAGCAAGAGCTAAAAATATCAGTTTGACTGTACGGAAACATGAAGTTGATGGAAACACTGAAAAGGATAGAATGATTGAAAAATTAAAATTACAAGTTGAAAGACAAGCTGAGGAGATCCATTCATTGAAAGAAAATAAACCTAACACTGCAGGAAATGGGACTATTGTTCCAAGTGATAAAACAAAGGAAGAAATTGCACAGTTGTTAGCCGAAAATCGTATACTCATAGAAAGGTTAGAGACACATAAACGATTAGCTGATGAAAGAAATGCTGAAAAGGTAGTTTTGAAAAATGATATCCTCAATGACATATTGACACGCCTAAGTGATCAGGATATCGGTGAATCAGGTGAACAACTAATACTGAAAGTTGAGGAGCTTTTCAAGAAGACTTATTCAGAGATCGAAGAGTATAAATCTTATATCAATCATTTGGAAAATCAATTGAAGCTGGAACTTCAAAAGAGACCAAAGGGCAACACAGGTAGTGATGTGAATCTACAAAGCGATGGTGCTTATTCACCGAGCAAACATGCTTCGGCGAGCGAAGTTGATATCATAATGAAAGAACAGGAAGATGAGATCTTCGAACTGAAAAATGAACTGAAGAATAAAGAGAAAATCATAAGGGCACTACAATCTGCTAGAAGAGTTAGAGACGGTCTTATGAGTACAATAAACAGTAATGAGTCAAGAAGAGAATCCGGCAGACATGATACTCTCAGACCTTTGAACAGTGATCAACTGAGCAATTTACCAGACAATCATAAAATAGGACAGATATAAATGATTACAATACCCAGTGTAAAGTCAACGATAATACATAATAAATTAATGAACTTAAAAATAAATAAATACCGCCGATGTCATTTCATGCAATCATTAAATATAGCTATGTGCGAATGTTATAAGGCAATTAGTAGTCCATTTCTATATCTTCTGAAGTCTCAACTTTTGGAGCTAACGTCGTACCTCTCTCTGTTCTTGATGAATAATTTGTAACTTGGCTCTTCTTATACGGTTGAGCAGTTTCAGACTGGAGATTATTCTCAAACGAAGCATTTCCACTGCCAGGAACTGTATTCACTTGAACTTCGAGATAGTTCTCTGGCATGAATTTATCGCCCCAAAATGCAATTATCCCCTTGATGAATCCATCACAGTATGTGTACAAGATACGACATTTAGCATCTTGACCAAACACTTCTTTTGTAACTTGTGATAGCTGTTCAAGATTGGAGTTTCTGGGCAGAAAGAGGACAATGTTTGATGTGATCTGCTTGAAAGATAAAAGTAACTCTTTTATTGGCATTGGTAGTAAAAGAGATAAGTCGAATGAATCTTTCCCCTTATATGCGGGTCCTCCCCAAGGCGGTGAGCAGAATACCAAGTCAACCTCCTTCTGTAAATATGTATAATAAGGTGTTCCAACCATCTTTGTCCAATCACCTTGCACATACTCAACTTTATCACCAACACCGTATAATTCACAATTCTTTCTTGTACAAAATAAATTATCATCATCTATATCCATGGCAATGACCTTCGCAAACCTCCTTGCAAATTGAATTGAATTTCCTCCTCCACCACAGCAGATATCTGCTATTGTGTGTAGATTTGGGTCGCATGCGTATATGAATTTCGCAACAAATAGAGCAACATCCTCAGGTGTCACTGAATACCAAAGTTCTTGGGTCATATAAACACCTTGATCAAACTTTTTGAACAAAGAATATCGTTGTTTCCAGAACTTCTTGGTATTCTTTGGTAGTGTTTCATAAGTGAAATGATATTTACTATCATGATTAAGCTTCTGCAACTCATCTTGGTACCATTTATAATTTGCTTTGTAAGCTTCTTGATAACCAGCATCATATCCAACATTATAGCCTTCATCGTACCCTCGATTGTAACCTTCATTTTCCTCACCCTCGTTGAAAATTTCCCCCTCGTACTCTGAATTTTGAAGTTCCTCACCTAATGACTCTTTTAGGGCACCCTGGCCTCCATCATTATATACCGGATCTCTTTGGTTCTGCTGATAATATGTGTTGTGATAGATGTTGTTATTGTAAACTTGCTGATAGTTTACAGCCTCCTCATTTTGATTCTTATAGTTATCACCGGTATAATCTGACATAACATGATCCCCTTCATTATAAGCACCATGTTGACCTTGAGGGTGTGCAAAATACTGTTGTTCACTTCCAGCGTATACCGATCCGAATCTATTCTGATAGTGTCTCTCTTGATTGTAGTATTGGCCCTGATATTCTTGATATTGATAAGGTTCATTATTTGCCAGATCCTGTGTTTCATTTGTAATAGGTTGTGCTATCTCCTTGTAGTACGGAGCTTCTTCAGGCATTTCGTCCTCACACTCATCGGACGTTATACTCTTCACTGAATGCTCATGATCATCTAGTTCTCCTAAATCCTCTATGGAGGAGGCATGTTCAAATTCTAGCTTCTCTACCTTACTAGCTTCATCGGAAGATTCATCTTTCCTCTGCGAACTGGCAACCGATCCCATTACTCGTTAGATAAAGACCTTTATTATTCCCTGCTATTAATTCTTTCAAAGAAATTATAACACAAAAATTTGATAAATAAACGATGCCTATTTTCTAATTGCATGTTCAAGTTTTTTTACTTTCATCATGAGAAGCATATTAAAATTTCTGAAGTTCATTATTTGCGTTCCCTTACCGATGAGCTTCCGGAATTGAACTAACTTATCAGCTGACCATTTCCGGAACTTGGCACCTCTGGCACAAAATATTTTGGCACCTGCCAGCCATCTTAAATTACTGGCTCATCGCGCAAGCGTCAATTAAACTACTGCTAGCCTCACGACATTTGATCCAAAGATCATGGCACCTTCCGAATTCGTCATCGTGATCACCAAGAATGCTTGCAAAACCACTTTCCCTTCTATATATATCTTGATCTTGGTTTCCCTTTTCCCTCTTGACCTTCTACAACACCATCATCATCATATAAATCGATAACCACATAACAATCGTTTGAATCATGTCTACAAAAGCACACAAGAGAGCTGATACCTATGAGGGCCCTCAAATGAATTTCAAGTTTCCAAGTGATGAGAACTTACAAACACAAAATATCTCTAAAGAGGACAAAGTTCAGCTTACAGGCCCAAAAATAGAGCCATACTATAAATATGAGAAATCAGTAACCTCAAATTCCAGCAGACCTCATTCACAATATACCCTGGACCCTGCCCAAAACCACCAAAATAACATTTTAGGCGTTACTAGCACTATTCCTGAGTATTCAGAACCTGATAATTCAGTCTTCCTATCTACTGAGAACTACCAACACCAAAAGCATATTTCTAATTATAGCTCGGCTTATACCTCCAACCCAAGCACTACTAATGACATGCAGTTTTCAATTCCAACTGAAGACAACATAACATATCAAATAACGAACAGATCATCCTCATCTGAGCTCATGAGATCTCCGTCTCGTCAAAGTTCCTTGAGAAGAAAAAACTCATCACTATATAGAAGAACTTCATTGAAAAGATCTAAAGCTATCAAGTATAAAGTTGGTTGGCTAACAAGATTGAAGCAAGTGGGTATCAACATCAGGAACAAGCTGAAGTCATGGAGAAAGATTTCAATCAAGAAAGCTTTTAATACTACTGGTAGACGCTTTAGCAAGCGTTCTTTGAATAAGAAAAAGATATCAATGCCCTTGGAAAGAGGAAGAGCCAAGAGTATCTCTGAGTTGAAGAGAGAGATCAACGATTGGTATGTTCCCCAAACACTTGAACCATCAGGGACTTTCAAAACACCGCCAGCTCCCCAGCATAGAATTGTATCAACTGCATCGAACACGTCATCTGTTTTCAAAAGAACTCCTCCACCGTTACCACCACATAGAGTTGCATCATCGCCAATGTTGAAAGCTCACATTGAAGCTGGTCAGAGGAAACAACATACATTGAATAGAAGCTTTTCAACACCAACTGGTGCTGAAATCTTGCAAGAGCAACCAAAAGTGCTACCGTATTTATTACAACCAGCAGTCAAATCTGGACATCCATATCATCAACTGGCATCTACAGAGGATATCATAGATCCGCATACCGGTGGTGTTGTATGTGATGAGGAGGAAGAGTTCGAGGAAAACTACTATTCGAAAAAGGACCAGGATGATTTGATCAGAGATTTATGGAGGGTTTACCTGAGAAGAACCATCGCAGCTAGAATTGAATCCAAGCTGGAAATCCATAAAATATCCCAAATCCCTGAACCAGATGATGCTCAAGAATACGCAGAAGCTGTTTTCGGCCTGAATAGTGATAATGAGAGTGCTGGAAGCTTAAGTGACTTTGATGCTGGTGATGATGAATCATTGACTTCGGTATCGGGAAGTGAATTCAGTGATGCATCAGGATCACAAATGATGTCAGAAACAAGTACAAACTATTTTTCAACATATAGTGGACCAGTTGGTTCAGCTGCCCCTATTCACTTATCCAGGGAGTCATACAGTTTCATTCAAGCCCAATTGCAAAATGTCAAGCGGTCATCAACTTTACCAAATCAAAGAAATAACAGTACGCTGGTCAATGCTAGAGCTATGGCTGCATCGCATAGCAGGTTCTTATCTGTCATGACATGAGCAATGTTTATTTACTCGTTTTATATACTTACATGAATACATAACTTGCATAGAACTATACAATCGAAAGTAAACATATTTCATTATGAATCTCAATACTTCAGAAAGTTACTCTTTCTCACCTTAACCAGGGAAGATTTTAGAGTAAGTATTTTCGACCCAATCTGATCCCCTTGATCCAAAAGTATAGTCTTCTTCATTTTCTATGGTACACTGCTCAAAATCCATAATATAGACTTCGTTTGATGAGGGATCACAACATATGTTTTCCTTGTCCTCTCTTAGATCGTCATGTCTAATTCCAGCAGCACGAAGATTTTGGAGCTGCTGCTTGAAATCATCTTTCTGAATCTGAGTAGCGGGCTTGATTGCTGCAAATTCAAGATACTCCAAGGCTAGAAAATCCCCTGTGTAACCGTGCTCTGCATAGACAAGAGACAGCGTGCCAACTTGGAGCACTTTAGGAAATCTAATTTGATACCTCTTTTCAGGAGTTATTCTATTGTAACGCATAATCGCCTTCATCGTTTCGATTTCACAATCAAAGTACCTCTCTATTTGTTCACCAATAATTTCCAATGATTGGAGATGATCCAGCTCCCAAAGTAACTTACGGTCCATTTCATTCAGCTCAAATCCAGGATACTGACGGGTTTGGAGGTAATGACAGAGAGCTAAAACATTATTTATATCAAAAAGCTTAACAAAAATTTTCTCTTTTGGTCCTTTCGATAATTCAAAAAGTTTTGGGAACTCTTGAGCTTCGATTACAAATTTTGAGCTGTAAATTCTAGCGTAATCTACTAACCAACACAAGCTCTGTGGGTTTACCAGGTTATCATATACCCCTTTTCTTAAGTTCTTCTCTGTGTATTCCAGATCTTGACTGGTTTCCCTCTTCCTCCTCTTCCTAGACGCCAAATCATCTGTGTGATTCCGCGTTGAGTTCTCTTGATCCTTTGGTTCCTGGCTTCGTTCTTCATTCTTGTACCTTCCATATTCATCTATATCATTATCAGGTTCTTCATTCACATCAAGTAATGCTTTGTTGAGACTTTTCTTTGCTCTTGTCAGTGCGTGAAACCCAGCAACTAACAAATCACTCATGAACCTATTAAACTTTCCGCAATACATTTCCTCCCTCAGATTGCCTCGTGCTTGGTCAATCTTTTCGTCATTACTAACGTCTAGCAATAAGGCTTGGGAAGTGATAGGTAGTTCAAGTGGCAGGTTCAATAAAGAATCAAACACTTTAAGGGCAACCATACACTGTGTGGTAAGATTGCCTTCTAATCTCCGTGACAAGTTGTTAATGGCTCGAATTTTTAAACCAGCATTAACCATCTTGATGATTGTTTCTTCCTGGCTTCTAGGATCACTCTCCTCCCACCTAACTATATGGGAGTCAAGAACTGGAAATTGGAACAACATAGTGTAAGCCAAATCAGTGATCATATACGAACTTTGTTTCTTATTCATCATGTAATAGAGACATTGTCTGAATATTCCACTGAACACAGAGAAATCAACTTTACTATATAGAAATTCATCATAGGTATGCTCAACATCAGAATTCTCCTTTTCGACACGCTGCCTTTCCAGCAGAAAAGGCTGACTAAATGCTCCTGTCTTTACTTCTATTCCTAGAATATATTTTTTAGAGTCAGCAGTCCCACAAGTATCATTTGTATCCAAAAAATACGATATATCTTCACGTGCTCCAGAGGAAAATGGAATTTCTTTGATGTCACTATTATCATGTCTTCCAAAGTCTTCTAATAGCTTCCTAGAAGTTGTGCTTGCGATTGAAAAGGGTGTTTCTTTTATGAAAATTGTTTCATCCTGAGATTTCATTACAGGAGTATTGAGAAGACTTTCAAAGAAAAAAACAATGGGGTCAACGAAGCAAGTTTCAAACCTTCTCTGAACTGTGCGCTCGTCGTTTGGATCAACATTTTTACCTAGAATGATTCGGTTTTTTAAAAGACCCTGCGAAGTTTGACGTATTAGATCCATTGCCACATCCTTATCTAATGATTGAAGACAATGGTCAATGAAAGTTGCCATCTTGTTGGATAATGGTTTGAAATAATTGTCACCAAGAATTTCAATGTTTGGGAACTCTAAAAGCGGAAACGATTTCCTGAAGGACAGTTGACTTTCACTTACTTTTTTCTTCGTTGGAGGTGCATCTGGTGTACCAGAATCATCGTTTTTCTGGATGCTAGTCGTAATGCATAGTGGCACCTTGAGTGGTAATCTCCACATTAACAACCTATAATCCACGGCATCAGAGGAACTATTAACCATTGGGTTGGTTTGACCTAATACTGGGTTGTTGCAAAACTGTTGCATAATTTGTCCAATCCCTTCAACTTTATGTTAGATATGTGACATATTAAAGATTAACTTCATGATATACAGACCATCTCGGAATTCTTCAATGTCATAGATGTCCAAAAAGAATTCTGGTACACCACCAGTTTTGAAAATCTCTTTGAAGTCAAACTCGGAAAAATCTTTCACCATATGATCCTTGAGACGATCAGCTATCAAGAAACGAAGCTCTTCATTCTCCCTCAAGTCGAACATTCCTCCATGGTTTTAAGCAGCGTTCGCAGTTATATATTGATGAACTAAAAAGACAATACCATTTTGTGTCTTAATATATAATACGAGTTAAATCATTACTAGTATGCGCACTACTTTTCAATACCCTGATTTCGCGAATTCAAATGATGATGATTACCAGATATTCAAAATTTGAAAACAGAGAAACCACCATTAACCCTTGAGTTGAATCTTGTGTCAACGTTGGTGAATAAAGTCAGCCAGGTACATAATCACTACGTCCTTCATGAAATTTCCTTACCCAAAAATGCTATCGCAGCTCACGAAGAGATCTTCTGCAGGTTTTTTGAAGAGAAATAACAATCTTCAGATTGCCACTGTTAGATATCAGTCCAACAAAACTGCATCATCAGATGAAAAGACAAAAGCTGAGCTTGCTGCTAAAGTTGCCAAAGAGAAACAGCTAGAGAAGTGCAATGCATTGAGTAACCAAAACCTATTAAAGCAACAATCCCAATCAAGCACCAAGGCTAGTGCTCCAAAGAAAGCCAAAAGAACTAAGAAAGATTACTCATCAGTCCCTAAAGTACCAAGCACGAAGTACTTCACATATCAGGAAATTGCTTATGACCAACTGATGCAAGGACATAGACCTCTCTTATTATTTAACCGTCGTAATGACGAACTATCGGCTCTGGATAGCTATTTCAAACCACACCACTTCTGGACCACGACTGCTACTGGAACTGATAAGAACTCAGAATGGAACAATGTACCATATGACATAGCTTATAAATTAAAGCCATTCCATCCACCTCCATCACCACTTTCCAAAATAAAAGAAACTGAACATGAATTATCAGATTATATAGAGACACTTGAGTCTGAAAGCCAAGCTTCACCAAAGAGGAGTCCACCAAAATCAAAACATAATAGAAAAGTTACAAGGAAAACCAGAGGTAGATACAGACCTTCATATGATTTTGATTACAATAACAATCCTGATGATTATTAGACAGGCAAATTTACTTTTCACGTCGTTATGAAACTCTGTGTGGCACCGTTATTTCACATTCTCCCCTACCCTCCGTCACACCCATATTAGAACACATTGTATATATAACCACATTCACCACTTCAAAACATATGCATGGAACTATCTCGTTCTGAATTACATGTTATTGCGGTGCGTATAATCTAATATCGTTTCCCCTCTCATTTATTTTATTTTATCTTTCTTGTCGAGTTATTTTCTTCACTGTTATTTTGGTTAAGCATAAGTGGTGTATTTGGAATTAAAGAACATATTATGAAGCGTATCACTACGTTGTAGTACAACAATTTATCGTTTATTTAATGAAATTTTAATTATGGCTGACTAGACTTTAACATCACACATCTCGCTACGACGACTGGTGTCAGCTTTCATGACTTCTCTCAATGCCATAGTTGCATATGCTGAAACATCAAGCTTGAACTTAAGAATGATAGCGGTCCTTGAACCTTCCTTTGGTTGCAATATCTGCTCAATATCTTTGCTTTCTTCTTTTGATTTCAGATGTAGGAGCTCCAAATCAGTGTAAACCAATTGTTGAGTTGGATCATCATAATTCCTAACGTGATACTCGAGACCTCTAACTTTCCCAATTAAATTACGGTAAGAACCTGCGAAGGAGAATTCTTTAACTTTTCTAACCATGTCATCTGGATCTAAACCATCTTTACTCATTAGTTCTTTGTAAGCATCTTTGATATCGGCAATGTCTGGATAATTGATATCAAAACCTGGGGTTGGTAAGACAATATCATAGATGGTGAATCTACCTTCTTTGACTTCTTCTTCAGTAACATGTCTAGCTCTTTGGTATTTATCAGTTCTAACATCTTCCTCGAAATCGTCCCCTTCTTTCTTATCTTGTTCATCCTTCTCTTCGGTTTCTTCCAAAACTAAATCACCGGCAATAACATTCAACCCATATTTTTCAACACGCAAGCTTGCAATGGCATTCCAGATATAGCTCTGGTAAGCATGACCATACATAATTCTCAAGTTTCTTGGGATCTTCATGATGGCTTGGAAATAAGAGTGCTCTTTGTAATCATCACCTTCTTTCTTCTCAGAGGCCAAAAACCTCAAGATTGAAGATTCCGCAACACACTTTCTAGGCATGTTATCTTGAGCTTTAATAGCATCTCTGGTCTCCGACCATATCTTTCTACCAGCTTTAGATTCATGTAAAGCGAATTCTTGATCCGATAAAATCAAATCAGCAGCACCTTTCCAATTGCCTAACAAGATTTCCTTACCGACAGTATGAGTTGAAACAGAGAAAGTACCAAATCTTTGCATACCATAGTAATTAATAAAGCCCTTGGTCTTTAAAGATTCGAAAGATCTAGAAGCAATGTCTTCAATTGATTGGTTAGGGTCAAGACCCTTGACGTCTCTTAAAGTGATCAAGAACTCATTGCCGTGTAAGTCACCTAGACTTAGGCCTTCACTTTCATAGGAAAAGGAACCTAGTTTTAGTCCACGAAGAGTTCGGTTTAATGAATTAACACGCTCAACCTTCATCTTGGATATACAAACTTTTTGAACGGTAACACCACGACGGTCTTTGGTACCAGCGTACCTTATTTGTTTTGGTTGCAATCTCAGAAACTTACTAATGAGATTTGCAGCTTCCATTGTATCTTTGTTCTCTTTGTATAATTTAAAATGTAAGAAATCCTTTAGAGGACCTAACCCCCAATTTTCAACTCCATTTTCATCTCTGGTATCAACTGTTTGTTTCTGTTTGAAAGCTCGAGAGTTCTTGGTAATCAATGAGAATTGAAACGTGTTTTTAGGAGTAGTTTTTGTATCAATTCTGCCTTCGAAAGCTTCTCTGAATAGTTGATGGATTTGACCACGAGCCTTCTTATCGTCGAATACTAGTTCAGATTCGAAGTTGGATCCTGATTTCAAAAGAGCTTCAATCTGAGCAAGGTCCGATTCACCAAATGTTTCCAATAATTTGATTCTATTAGATGGTGAGAGATGAAATTCTTCTTTTGGCTTTTCTTCTGTTTTTTCTTCTGTTTTTTCTTCTGTTTTTTCTTGTGGTTTTTCTTCTGGTCTTGAACCATCTTCTCCATCCTTCCCATTTTCTCTTCTATCACGACGGCGTTGTTTCTTGTCAGGAATACCCTCATCAGTAAAGTGGACAACATTATCATTCAAGTCTATTTCATTGACCAAAAAGTCGGTGTATCTTTGTTTCAGGGTCCCTGTGAAACCGGCTAGATCTTGAGATAGATAACTAGTAATACCAACATCTGTCTCCACAATACCTTTAGAATCCGAGGCTGGAGACTCTAACTTTAGTTTCTTGTTACTACTCTCTTCAGAATCACTTTCTATGGTTCTCTTGACTTCAGACATATTGGTAGGAAACCGAAACTATAGTTCGTTATTAACACTTTTTCAAACACTTGTGTATACTAATGAGATGAGATGAGATGAGATGCTCAAAATTAAATTTTCAATTTCGTTAGGAGCCCTCGGGTCCATTCTGGAAAAAAACTAAACAATATAATGTGTGATATTTGAAGTCCTTTTAGGCTCGAAACTATCTAACAGTAATATAGAGAAGGGACACAAATGGTTTTTCAAAATAACATACCTGTGAGTTCATCGGTTTTGTTTATCATAGCATATTTCAACTAACTTTTCTTGTTTAGAGAGCTGTTGACCTTCTTAAAGAGAGAAGCTCGATATTATTCAAAGATACAGAAACAAAACTATTTAATGATGAAGGGTGAGTACTCCTCATTTTTTGAAAAAACCTAGGAGAAATAGCAAAGAAATTCTAACAAATATCAGTGAAAGTGAATATGTTCAGACCAAATTTAATAAGGAATACAAAGAGTCGCAAGAGCTACCCAAGTACTTGCAGGATAAAATAAGACTAAGAACCAAAAAATCAAGACCCGTTTTAGAAAATGAAGAGGAGGAGGCAGGCAGTCAATTGGTAATAAGGAGGGACAAACCGACTATTGAATCTGTTGCAAATGCTAGTCAATTAGTGTTACATGACTCTGGAGCCGATCGCAACCCATCAAAAGCTCTTATCCAACATCAACAACAACAATTCTATGTTCCAGATAAACCAGAATGGCATGCTCCCTGGAAACTAATGCGAGTCATCGGTGGCCATAAAGGCTGGGTGCGCTCCTTGGCTGTTGAGCCTGAAAATAAATGGTTTGCTTCGGGTTCAAATGACAATACAATCAAGATTTGGGATCTTGCCTCGGGTCAACTAAAGCTTACACTAACAGGACATGTTATGACAGTGAGAGATATAGCCATTTCAGACCGTCATCCTTATATGTTTTCTTGTAGTGAGGATAAGACTGTGAAGTGTTGGGATTTGGAGAGAAACAAGGTCATCAGAGATTACTATGGGCATTTGTCCGGTGTTTACTCATTGGATGTACATCCAACTCTAGATGTTTTAGTTACCGGGAGTAGAGACTCAACTGTTAGGGTATGGGACATGAGAACAAGTGTTGGGATCTTCACCCTAAGTGGACATAAACAACCAATAACACAGATCAAATGCCAGGCAACTGATCCACAAATTATAAGTACTTCAACTGATAAGACTGTGAGGCTATGGGATCTAGCTGCTGGTAAAACCCAAACAGTCTTAACACATCATAAGAAATCAATCAGGGCTTTGGCCTTGCACCCTAATGAGTATTCATTTGCTACAGCTTCTCCAGATGATATCAAACAATGGAAACTCCCGGAAGGTTCATTTATGCAAAACTTCGTTCCACGTCGTGAAGCCATCATCAACTCATTATCAATAAACCAAGATAATGTTCTATTCAGCGGTGGTGATAATGGATCTTTGAACTTCTATGATTGGAAAACAGGGCATAAATTCCAAGAATTGCAGACTACAAAGATGCCAGGTTCATTAGAGTCAGAATCTGGTATTTTCACCAGTAAATTTGACAAGACTGGTATGCGTTTGATCACAGGTGAAGCTGATAAGAGTATAAAGATATGGAGAGAAGATCAAGAAGCTACTGAAGAGTCACACCCTGGAATTCCTTTTGATCCAGAGAACTATAGACAGAGATATTAATGCATGATATTTTGGTAGTGCAGGAACAAAAAGTAGCCCAAGCAGATGTAGCTGATTCATGTTGAAACACTTGAAAAACATGAACGGGCCTCTTTTAAGTCTTTTGCTTGAATAGAATCAAGTATAAGTATAATGTATCAATTCGTTAACATTACGCTAACGCTTATTTGTGGTGTATGGGTGTTCAAACAGGTATGTTTTCCGTTAAAAATCAAAATATTGCATTATGAGCTGCGTAAATAGATGGTGTAATCTGGCTGGAAACCAACCTATCATACACAATATTATCAAAAATGGTTGCCACTCCAGCTGAAAAAGAGAGCACGCCGGCTGATCAAGCTACTGGTGAAGTCAAGATCTGCACTCCTGATGAGTTGATACTTGGTTGTAAGGTCTATGCGGAAAAAGATGGTGAACATAGAGTAGCTGAATTGTTATCTATTCATTTGAAAAAGGGTAGAAAGGTGTTCTATGTCCACTATGATGAATTCAACAAGCGTCTTGATGAATGGATCGAGCTTGATAGAATAGATTTTTCACGTCCTGTGACCTTTCCGAAACCAGAAGCCTCAAAGAAAGATAAGCAACCAGCTAAGAAGCAAACACAAAGTAAAAACAAGAAGCAAAAGAAGAAAGGTGACGGTAAAGAAGCATCAGCTACACCGGGTACACCTGCTAGTGCACAGGGCCAAGGTGATGATGTTATGGATTTGGATAATTTAAACGTTCAAGGTATAAGGAACGAAGAAATCTCCAGAGAAGATGAAATTGAGAAATTAAGAACAAGTGGGTCTATGGCCCAAAACTCAGGTGAGGTTGCCAAAGTGCGTAATTTGTCTAAAGTTATTATGGGTAATCATGAAATTGAACCTTGGTACTTTTCTCCCTACCCTGTTGAGCTTACTGAAGAAGATGTGATATATATCGATGACTTTACCCTACAATTTTTTGGCTCTAAAAAGCAATTTGAAAGATTTAGATCCAAATGTACCTTGAGGCATCCACCTGGTAATGAAATTTATAGAGATGACTATGTCTCGTTTTTTGAGATTGATGGGAGAAAGCAAAGAACATGGTGTCGTAATGTTTGTTTATTTTCCAAATTATTTTTGGATCATAAAACGTTATACTATGATGTGGATCCATTTTTATTCTATTGTATGACGAGAAGAGATGAACAGGGCCATCATTTAGTGGGTTATTTCTCGAAGGAAAAAGAATCTGCTGAAGGTTACAACTTGGCTTGTATTTTGACACTACCACAATACCAACGTATGGGTTATGGTAGATTATTGATTGAATTTTCATACGAATTATCAAAGAAGGAAGGAAAAGTTGGCTCTCCAGAAAAGCCACTTTCAGATTTAGGTCTTCTATCGTACAGAGCATACTGGGCAGATTCGATAATCAAGTTGTTGATCGAGAATGATAGTGATTATGTCACTATTGATGAGATAAGTACTAGAACGGCAATGACAACAACAGATATTTTGCATACAGCACAAACACTTTCAATGTTGAAATATTTCAAAGGTCAACATGTCATATATTTGAGTGATCAAATTGTGGCACAGTATGAAAAAACTGAAAAGAAAAAGAGACGTTCAATTAATCCTGATCTATTGATTTGGAAACCCCCAGTATTTACGGCTGCTCAATTGAGATTCGGTTGGTGAATATGTGTATTTCATGTATATGGATATTCAATGCTTTATGAGATTTATGACCCATCAATTTTAAACTATTTTGTATATATATAAAACCTCAATCAAATGGGATTGGTTTGTGCTTACTAGATTCGGCAGCAGCGATAGCACTTGGAATTTTGATACCGCAACAATCTCCCCATGTATGCTGATGGTTTGGTAGACCTTCATCTGAATCATTATCATGATGATGATCACAGTCAGTATCATGTTCATGTACATGGTCTTGCGGAGCTCTTGGAGGTGAACAACCTTTTGGGGCCTTCAAAATTGATCCGAAAAAAAAATGTTGAACGATTGGTAGTTTTCCTAAAACCTCAGCTTTATACATCTTTACCATTCCTTCAGAAACTTTTTTCCATGTCCTCACGATACTTATATCATCTAACATTGGTGAGTGCCACCTTAATGATGCTGTCTTAATAGTATTAATGAAATATATACATTCAAAGTACATGAATTTGGAATGAATCTCTTCAACCAAATCTTTGTTATGAATGGATTTAGGGCGTAAATGAGGGTGAGAGGCCAGTTGGGCAGCGCCGAACAAAAATGGTAAGAAATGATAGTCATCTAAACCCCATACACCATGTGAACCAGCAGGTTCTAACCAGTATTCTTTTTGAAAAACTCTCATTAGCGAAATATATTTATTAAATACCTTAAGCACGATGGCTTGATAGTCTTCAGGTTCAAAGACATTCAACTTCTTCAATGCTAATAAAAATGCAAGGAAATTCAATTCATGGCCTGATCCATAATCAATTCTCGTTCTGTTCCCCCATGATTCATTTAAATATATTGATATCTCTTTAGCGGCAGCTCCTCCTAGTTCGGTTGATTCCTTTAGATTTTTATCTATAAAATTGACACTTTCCGTATTGATCTGATCATATACGTCTCTAAACTCGATTTTACCAAATCTGGTAGTATTTTTGTCCTGCACCACCGGGTGTTTCTTAACTATACCCAGAATATCATCCAATATGTTTAAAACACCTTGAACACTCTCTGATATAAAACATTCCGTGTCATTGTCTTTTCCAATAACCGAATCTGCTAGTTTTGTGACAAATTCCACAAGTTCATCATATGTCTCGCTACTTTGCCACTTTTCCAAGTCCTCATTGGTCAAAATTCGTCTCTGTGGTTCTTGAAACTCAGTTACCTCCGCCATTATCACTATCTTGCACCTCCAATGATAATGCTCTTCAGAATTATATACCTATCCATATTCCCAGACATAGTAATTAACTCAATTCATCTTCATGATGGCCATTGAGCTGTACCAATTTGCGGGTAAACTTTAGTTTTCGCGCCCGCGAAGTCGTTCTGCGCTCCTTTCCGCGAAATCGTGCTTAGGTTTTTTTGGCTGCAGCTTTTGGAATTCCAACCAAAATTAAAATTAAAGGGAGAAGAAACAATTCTGTGGCCAGCGTTTTAGCACTATCTCTAGCTCACAACCCTTCAATTGAGCTTGTTTCAAAGGCATAGCTATCTTTATTATTGCTAGGCTACAAAGATGTCTGAGGAGGCTATTTTCCGTGAGTATTAGGACTAGTTTTTCTTGGTGGAGTGGATGTTGTGTTTTTGCGAAGCGAGCTCTTTTCTACTGTCTTCGAGACCTGATAAGAGATATCCGTGATGTTGAAGCTGAATTGTTCAACCACCTCATATGTTATAGGCCAATAAATACTAATATCTTTCATAGGCTCTGCGGATATTAGCTTGGCTCAACTTTATATACCAATAGAGGTCAGTAGGGATGCTGTTTATGCCCTTGGTGAAGCTGGTACAATTCAATTCAGAGATTTAAACTCAAAAGTCAATACTTTCCAGAGAGCATTTGTTCAAGAAATCAGAAGATTAGCCAATGTTCAAAGACAGTATGACTACTTCAAGACGGAACTAAAGAATCATGATGTTGAAATTAAGCCAGCACCATACATTGATGATCAGGAATTCTCACCAGCTGCAAAGCCAAGTGATATAGACGAAATGGTGGAAAACGCCGAACTACTTGAACAAAGATTGGGTCAACTCGTAGATGCTTCTGACAACTTGGAAAAACGTAAAAGAGACTTACAACAATTAAGATATGTTTTGAAAGCTTCAAATCAATTTTTCGATAAAGAATCCAAAACTGCGGAAAGAGTGAATAGAGACTTGATTGATGATGATGATTACAATGATCAAGAAGCACAACACACAGCTTCATCGTATTCTCAAAACTTTGTTACTGGTGTCATTCCAAGGGCTAAAGTGAATGTTCTGGAAAAAATTTTATGGAGAGTTTTAAGGGGAAATTTAATTTTAGAAACCGTTGAAATTGATGAACCAATTTACGACCCAAAAACACAATCAAAAATTGATAGTAATGTTTTCATTGTTTTCTCTCATGGCCATGAAATTATTTCAAGAATCACCAAAATCTCTGAATCTTTGGATGCAGATTTATATGAAATTGACACTGATGAATCCAAAAGACAAGAATTATTGGAAGAAGTTAACAGTAACCTTGGTGAATTGAATACTGTTTTAGAAACTACAAACCGCACATTATACACTGAACTAACTGCTATTGCTCAAGAATTAGCAAATTGGGCTGCTACTATCTCTAAAGAAGTGTCCATTTATGAAACTCTAAACAATTTCAGTTATGATCCAAATAGAAAATTATTAATTGCTGAAGGTTGGGTCCCAGCTACTGGAATTGAGGATCTAAAACAAACATTGGAATCAAGCTCATCAGGTGCTCATTCGATTGTCAATATCCTGGAAACTTCAAGAACCCCACCAACTTATCATAGAACAAATAAATTTACTGATGCTTTCCAAAACATTGTCGATGCTTACGGTGTTGCTGAATATAAAGAAGTCAATCCAGGTTTACCAACAATTGTTACTTTCCCATTCATGTTTGCTATTATGTTTGGTGATATGGGTCATGGATTCATTTTATCCTTAGCTGCTTTAATGTTGGTTATCCATGAACAAAAAATTGCTCGTATAAAAAGAGATGAAATTTTCGATATGGCTTATAGCGGGAGATATATTTTATTATTAATGGGTATTTTCTCTATGTTCACTGGGTTTTTATACAACGATTTGTTTTCTAAATCTATGAGTTTGTTCAAATCAGGTTGGAAATGGCCAGAACATCATGAAGGTGAAACTATTTTCGCTGAAAAAACTGGTATTTATGCCATTGGTATTGATCCAGCATGGCATGGGGCTGAGAATGCCCTATTATTTACCAATTCTTACAAGATGAAACTATCCATCTTGATGGGGTTCATTCATATGACTTATTCATATTTTTTCTCATTGGTAAATCATATTCATTTTAAATCAAAAATTGATATCATTGGTAATTTCATTCCAGGTTTATTATTCATGCAAAGTATTTTCGGGTACCTATCAATTTGTATTGTTTATAAATGGTCAGTTGATTGGATCAAGTTAGGTAAGGCTGCACCAGGTTTATTAAACATGTTAATTTCAATGTTTTTATCACCAGGTACCGTGGAGGAACCATTATATCCTCATCAAGAAAAAGTTCAAGTCATTTTATTATTGATTGCATTAGTTTGTGTTCCTTGGTTATTATTATTAAAACCAATGTATTTCAAATATAAAATTGATCAAGAACATAAATACCAAGATTTAAATGCTAATGTTGAAGCTGTTCAAGATTTACCACAAGACCCTCAAGAATTGGAAGCTATGGAACATGATGACGATGAGGAAGCTGAAGAAGGTCATGACTTTGGTGATATTATGATTCATCAAGTTATCCATACAATTGAATTCTGTTTGAATTCTGTTTCACATACTGCATCATATTTAAGATTATGGGCCTTATCATTAGCTCACGCTCAATTATCTACTGTCTTATGGTCAATGACCATCCAAGGTGCCTTTGGTTCCACGGGTATTGTTGGTGTACTAAGTACAGTTTTCTTGTTTGGTATGTGGTTTGTTTTAAGTGTTGTTATTTTGGTTGTTATGGAAGGTACTTCAGCAATGTTACATTCATTACGTTTACATTGGGTTGAAAGTATGTCAAAATTCTTTGTTGGTGGTGGTCATATTTATAAGCCATACAGTTTCAAAGATGTTTTGAGCGAGATTGATTTTGATTAGAGATTCAAAATTTCTCCAAGATAAATAAATTATCCATAAGCGTCATATATAGCACTTTACTAGTCACAATTTTTTTGCATCATTATAGTTAATATTGGATTTGAGATGATCAATCGTTATAGATGTTCTTTTCTCAATTAAGATCGTTAATACTGAACATATAATCAAAAACTACGAAAAGAAAAAAAATAATAATTAAATAATTTATTGAAATATATAAAAGTTCATTTCTTTTGATTTTCTATATGTTGTATAATGTGTAGACCGCTGTATCATTCCCATACTTTAACAAGTTGATCAGTACCACCAGAAACAAACAAACATCTAATACTCTCATCAATTAATTTTTCATCATCAGTAAATTTATCATCAGGATTCTCAAAGATTGAAGGAGCCCAAGTTATTGTATTTATGAATCCTTGATGTTCCTGTAAGGTTCTTACACAATCACCAGTTTCAAGATCCCAAAATTTGATTGATTTATCATCAGAGCAACTTATTAATATTTTGCCATTAGGATGGAATATAAGATCTTTTATCCAAGATTTATGACCTATTAAAGTTTTCACTAATGTCCCCTGTGGATTTGAAGATGGGATTGGATGATTATGGGGTCTTGTTATGGGCAAAGGTAAAAGCCATATTTTGATCGTATCATCCCTGCCACCACTAACAGCATATTTGAATCCCAATTTATCATAACTTTCATCATCATTGATATCTAATGCAGCCAATTTATCAACATATTTATTAGCGAGCATGGGTATGAATTTCACAGCCTCAATAACTTGACCATGACCAATCATTATACCTAAGCCTGTACCTGAATCACCATGACTTAATCTTAGACTTTGATCGTTTGAACCTGATAATAAATATTCAGAAGATGTTAAATCTAAGGTTCTAACCCAATCTGAATGTCCCACGAAGGATTTCAAACACCACCCATTTGTTAAATCCCATAATTTTATTGTTTTATCTCTTGAACAAGTGAAGATATATCTTGAGCCAGGTTTGAAAACAACTGATGAAACAACATGTTCATGACCTGTTAAAGTTCTAATCAACTTGTAAGTTGAAGCATCCCAAATTTTGACATATAAATCAGATCCACAAGTGACAATTATATGATTATTGTTATTAAACTCTAGTTTGTCTGGGGAAATGGCCAAATGATTTAAAGATTTCGTATGAGCATGAATAATATTTATTGGTTGAACTAAATCCAAAATGTTCCATACAGTAAATGATCCATCGGCACAGCCATTGATTAAATGCGGTAAAGTAGGATGGATAGCGGCTGTTGTGACTGAGCTTTCATTGTTCAAAGTTTTCTTCACTTTCGATGGAGCCCAACTGATCTTTAATAAATCTGAGTTTGAAGATGCAATCTGTAAATATGATGAATTTGTGGATTGTTTTGATAGTTGATCTACTTGGGACTCGAGGTCAATGATTTTTTTTTGAAGCCGTATTATTGCATTCCATTTCTTAGCTAACAAATCGTTATCCTCCTTTACATCTGAAACTTGTAGTTGGGTTTGTATCTCATCAACTAGATCTTTCTGTACCAATGGCTTTAGATAGTTCAATATGGAGTTATTAAGATCTGCTTTCTGCTTTTGTGACAAGAAGGACATTCTATTTCAGCATGCATGAGACCTAATGGACGTTCTATGACTTCCTGGTGCCTTCTTTGGCGTCTTTTAGTGTCACTTAGGTCTGATTTCCCGAAAATTCAAAGAAAGAAGACAAAGAGCCATATTGAAGTAAAGCTTCACGTATTGTGATCAAAATGAAAACAAACAAAACAAGGAGATCCGGAAACCTGTCATGTGACCATTTGGTGACACAGTGGTTAATGATTTTCAAATCCGACCTCGCGTATAAGTTCCGAAAGGTTACAAGTTTTAACTGATTTGAAAGTTGTTCAAAAGCTTTGAGCCTGGCAAAGAATTGATATTATGGGAAAAAAGAAGAATAGGTGTATTGTTTTGGGAGTGGTGAGGTGCAGTTTATTGTGTGTGATGGATCAATTGGTGTCTTTGTTGATAGGAACCAAGTAGCGGTGTTACAACTAAGCTCGATTCCATAAAGCACACCATTAACAGCCGTTTGATCTAGCAAAGATTGGAACTTGAGGCTGATTCGATCAGGGTTTCATAATCCATAATACATTATCTACTGTTCATCATCCTGATAGAAGAACGCTGCGAAAAATCCTTCTCCATCATCGGCCTTCTTTGGCTCGAGCTGGGATTCCACTGGAAGCTGTCAAATTTGCTGAAGCTTCGCGCAGTTACGGAACCTTTACAAGACTTTTCACTTTTCACTTATACGATACAATAGGCACTCTATATAGTTCCAACGTCTCACTAGTCACTGTGATGTTGTAGCATTGTATATCTCGTTTATGCACAACAGGTTCACCACCTGTGTCGCTGCCAACACGAGCCTCCTATCGACGCTCTAGAGTCGCGTGGGCAGGCCCCCCCCCTAGCCCACTATTGTCTGCCATCGGCCGCTGGTTACACAGAGAAGATTGGAATTGTGCGCAAATTTGGCTTCCCTCTCCGGAGCCCCTAACCGGAAGGGTCTTCCTGTTCTGCCTAGCTGGCAAGGGTCCTGCCGCTGGTTCCCTGCCCAGCTGGGCCAACCCCTGCCTGGGTCCCAAGGCGGTTAAGACGGCATAGGCTCCGAACTGCACAGTTTGACATTTGTACAAAATAAACAAAAAGTGCCATAAAACCAATACAAATGACTCGTTCAAAGGTATTAAAAATATTTGGATCAAGTTCCATTTAATGCTCAAGATTCCCATCAATTTCTCATCATCCCGCCAATTTGATGCACTTCCACTGGACTTTGGCCTTGAACAGATCAGCTGTACACTGAACCTCACACTTGTTAAGCCGCTGATTACATCTCGTTATAACCACAATACTTAACTAACTCCATTGCTCATTTTCAACAATCAGGAACTATCTTCACTTTGAAATCATTTTCAAATATTTTAAACATTGAACAATCCTTATATGCCGTTTTGTCGTTTTAGAAGTCGAATCAGCCTATAATCATCATTCATTCCTGTTATTCCAATCCAGTATAGAAATTAATCAACCATTAGCAACATTACCTTTCATTTTCATTAGAAATTGGGCAAGCTCACATTAGATACAAGGCTCCCATGATTACAATGCCTAAAAAATTCACATTTCATAGCAATAACAGCACAAGCTCGTCTCAGATCAAACTGTCGAGTCCTAGCAACTCCAAGGGGAAGTCCTTCTTTGGAATAAGTTTGGGCAGACATGATTCCTTAGACTCTTCAGATCATGCAGAATCACCTTCAAGTACACATTCAACAGATCAGCAACACCAAAATGGTCATAACGGTCATTCCCCTCCATCTTCAGTGAATAACTCTCCTTCAAATGACAATCACAATCATCATCATTCAATGCTTGAATTGAAGAGATTTTTCAGACCATCCATAAAGAAAAATAGCATTTCAAGCCCCAGTGGATCCAAACCGCCATCGACAAACGTTAGCTCTAGCACCATATCCCTGTCAAGACCTGACCCTTTCGATACTGATGGTGTATTGGTACAGAAATATGGAAGATTGGGTAAAATCTTGGGTTCTGGCGCTGGTGGTTCTGTTCGTCTGTTGACAAGACCTTCAGATGGTGTTACATTCGCAGTCAAAGAATTCAGAGCAAGAAAACCTGGTGAACAGGCAAAGGATTATGCTAAAAAATGTACTGCTGAGTTCTGTATTGGATCCACTCTACATCATCCAAATATCATTCAAACATTGGATATTGCTCATGAAAATGGTCATTATTTCGAAGTTATGGAATATTGTCCAATTGATTTCTTTGCTGTGGTCATGAGTGGTAAAATGACTAGAGGTGAAATTAATTGTTGTTTAAGACAAATCACAGAAGGGGTGAAATATCTACATGATATGGGCTTAGCTCATCGTGATTTAAAATTGGATAATTGTGTTGTCACTAAAGATGGGATTTTAAAATTGATTGATTTCGGCTCTGCTGTTGTTTTCAGATATCCCTTTGAAGATCATATCGTTAAGGCACACGGCGTTGTTGGGTCAGATCCTTATTTGGCTCCAGAAGTTTTGACACAAAGAGAATATGATCCACAACCAGTGGATATCTGGTCTATTGCAATAATTTACTGTTGTATGACATTGAAAAGATTCCCTTGGAAAGTCCCAAGACCTTCTGATCCTTCGTATAAATTATATTGTATGCCAGATGATATCCCACATAATTATTATGAATCTGCTCAACAACATAAGATACTGTTGGCTAAGAAGAGAGCTGAAAAATTGAGAAATAATTCCACAACAAGTCAAACATCTGTTGAAGATTCTAAAGTTGAAAAAATAACTGAGGTTTTAAATGACACTACAATAGAAGCTAAGCCTGATAGAACAACTGGTGATAGCTCTGATAGATCAATTCATTCAAATCCCCACGCTTCTTGTACTCAACAACAACAACAACAACAACAACAACAACAACAACAACAACAACACGACCCAAGATCAGATATCAATCATATCCATAATAACAACAGCAAGAGACCATTTCCTCCAGCTGAGCAAAAACCGCATCATCGTACGATCCATGGCCCTTATAGATTAATGAGACTATTGCCACATGCTTCGAGACCAATTATTTCAAGGATGTTAACGATTAACCCAAATTTTAGAGCATCGTTTGATGAAATTTTCCAAGATGAATGGTTTAGTACAATTACACCTTGTACAATTAATAAAAAAGGTCAAGTCGTACATGCTTTAGGTCATCAACATACTCTTGTCGAAGGTGAAGATGCACATTTGGAAAGTTATAAAGATGGATCTAAACAATAATAATGAATATGCAATCAATCATCAAATTAATTAATGAAGTCAATTATGAATTTACGAGATCCTTCCCTAATATCAATTCAACGAATACAAGTTCTCAGAAAGAAAACTTTTCACGTCCCTAGTTTTTTTATGCTCATACATCCTCTTCATATCAATGATATCCGATACTATTTACATATTCATGAACTGGACTAAATATCTAGAAATTGCATATACACAATAATTTAACATTGGTTCGTATTATCTTTGTAGTTTGATAACCTTCTATTTACATAAAACATCACTTCATTCCTCCTCTTTATGAATAAATTCATTTTTTATGATCATGTTGCCACCATCCATATACTTTATGAGCAGTTTCATTATCAATATTTTCGAAAAATCCTGTATCTTTGAAACCTAATTGATTTATTCCGAAAATTCCAACGTTCCCAATACTTTTATCTTCATTCCAAAAGGATAAATGAAAAACTAATCTTAATCTCAAATCATGTGTTCCAATATGGTATAAATCATCCTTTGTCAAATCCAAGAGTCCTCTTTCAAGACATGAGCGAATCAATTCATTTTTATTAACATTCCAAACATTATTCCCATTTTGTCCATTTGTTAAATAGTAATTATCCACTTTGATGAATTCATAATGAGATTGTAATTTCGATTTTAGGATAGAGATTGGGTATAGTGAGGTTGGAATATATCTTGATTTCAAGTTTAATGATTGCACAAGTAACCTCAGCTCATCATGTGGAATTGAATGAATACTTTGAAATGGAACTTCATGTTGTTCATAATGGGTAAGATATCTTTCCCTCCGTATTGAGGATAACTCATGACTGGATTTCGTCGCACCAGTGTATTTTTTCTTCAAGAGACCAGGGAATACACAAGTTGATGGGGCTAATTCTGGGAAAACATAACATAAAAGTGGTGTTGTTTCTGCAAATATTAATAAAATTAATGCGAACAAAGGGATTTTGAAAAAATCCTGTTCTGTTCTTAACAGTTTCAAATATTCAACTCTTGTCAAATTTAATACTGATGTCTTATCAACTTTTTGTAAAGTTTCTTGCTCAATTGATTCTAATGATTCTAAAGCTGTAAGAATATTTGTTGCATCTTTCCCATTCTTCAACTTTCTCTGTTTAATGGCGCCATTTTTCTCAACATTTTCAATGAAATATTTGTTCTTTATTTTAGTAACATCTTTTCTATTTCTCCAAACATTTTGTATACCAACTCTATAAAACCGGATAACTGATTTAGCATACGTTGTATATTGTTTAACTTGTAATTTGATACCTTTCAATTCGGGATTTTCAGCAGACACATCTCTAAATACAGCAGGCTTAGTTCTCAAGATAATTGGAAGAGTAGAGGGGGCATTGATTACGTCTTCTTCTGGCGATTTGTATGGAGATGTCCATAATTTATGAAGTGTTGGGTTGTTGGCTAACGATTTGATGAATAATTCATGGGATTGAAGGGTAATATTTTTTGAGGACAGCGAGGTTAGTGACCGACGAGAAGCACTGCTTAGATACTGTTTCACCATCTGAAAAACTGGTCCCGATGCACGCTTGGTTCTGCTCGACTTGATCGAATGGTTGATAGCTGTCTTTTGATCTAATGGTTTTTGAAGTTCGGAAATTATCGATTTTTCAAAGCTTCGGAAATCATTTCATCGGTAAACTTAGAGATCTATTAGTCTCTTGTTGTATTGCTCCTCAGTCACAACAAAAAGAGAGAGAAAGTCAAGTAAATACATCAATCTTGATAGGAGTTTCCCCTTTAAGAGATTGTTGCTGCATTTCTGTGTTGAATTTTAGCATATGTCCCATATATGGCACCAGTATACTGTCTACCACCTGCTACCTACTACCTACTACCGGCATAACTACATGACATTGTTTATACTTTGTTGAATGAAACACAATATATAAATATTTGAGAGTTTACCTTTTAAATCTCCCAAAATACTTTATACAGTTGAACAAGGTTTATCTGTTGGATCAGACCCATACCATATTGCCCACTCCTTATATTTCAGGGAAAGAGGTGAGCTCTTATTATCATACGCAGCTTTGGCCTCTATAGATGATTCAATATCATAGTAATGTATGGCGATACATAGTTTTCTTGAGATCATCGGTGATATCTCCAAAATTTGGCCGAAAGCGCTAAAGTCTGAGTAAACCTCATCGATATCTAATTCTGATAGATGAGTTTCTGGACAAGGATAATGCTTTGAAGACGATCTGGTTTTTTTATGAGATGCCTTCTTCAAAATTAAACAACGACGAGCAGATTTCTCTTCAAACTCTTTAACTATGTACTCTGGTGGAGGAAGGTGGTGCTTATTGGATTCATTGGTTTCAATGCCTTTCAACCAAACAGCTCCATAATGAAACCCGTTTATGAGAAACAATCCAGTTTTTGTATAATCCATGAAAGATCTTGCATCCTCGGACTTCATGAACCATACCTCTAAGACACGATTCTTCAATTGTGTGGTATTCCTAGTGGTTGTTTCTACGTCTGATCCAAAGGAATGAACGACCAATTTTTGCAACGCGCCACCACACACTTGAGCAATAACAGATTTTATTCCAACAAAAGAAGTGAAATCTTGAAGCACAATAATCCGTTTCCCTTCAGCTAAATTAGAAATAGGGGGAGAGCAAGTCTCCTGGTTTGTGCTTGTGATTTTTTTTGATTCTGTGCTCTTATATGAAGGTGGATAGTCTGAATATCTTTCTTTAATCAAATTTAGATTGAATCTTTGTTTCGAAGAAAGCTTTGAGGTTGTATCATCTTCACTCTGATTATTGAAACTTAATATTTTGTTATTATGATCGTTCCTTAAGAGATTATTGGGCTCGTAACTCATTCCTTCTAAACCTATCTTATCATGAAGAGTTTTGATATATGAGTGACCATTTTGCTTTGGATCTTTAGGGAACCCAATTTCTCTCGGATGAACAGTATCAGACGATTCTTGAAATTTTTCCTGTGATGGAAAACTTGCAGTTTCTTTCAGGCTTGTTGAATTTAGCGTTTCATTCTTAGAAATGTTCGATATTTTAGCATTGTGAGGTATATCAAGCTTTGTTACTCCATTAGTGATAACTTCAACATCAATATCATTAGACTGGGTTGAGAAGGATTGTCGATATATTGACTTTGGAGCCTTGGAAAGAGTATTTTGAGTGTTATCGGTCACTTTTGTCAGACTGGAATCAATGCTTAATTCTGTGGCTCTTTTAGAATCTGTATCAAATAGTTGGTCTGACCTAGTGTCCGTCACTTCCTCAAAAAAGTTGGAGCCTATGGTCCCGGCTTTATTTATATCCTTTGCTTGGTTCCAGGAGCAATATTCTTTTGCCTTTTCCTCTGACAGATTGGATTTCAAATCATGGGAGTTATCCAGCCTCAAATGCATATTCCTCGTGTAAGGTGAAAAAGAGCGTAAAGCCTTAGCTTGAGGAGAGTGAAATTCCGAAGTTTCTGTCAGGGCCGATTCTGACTCTGAAATATCTAACAGCTTATTACACATGTAAACGTTGTCATGATTTACCCTCAATCTCTGCTGTACGTTGAAAGTTTCAGCAATTGGAAGAGCTACTTTAGCATCCGCCGACTTGGGTGCTTTGCAATTTGGAATCTTAGAGCTGTAGTTAAAGGAATCATATAATATCGTGCCATAGGGAGTTACAGAATGCAATTCTTCATTACTCTCATTGTCTGACAGACTCATTCCATCTTTGATCCAGCTAGCATGTATTTTTTTGTTGAGTAATCTTCTGTGACGATTTGCTCCCATTTTGGGTTTATCATACTCTCCATGAATTCCTCTGCTCTTGGTGATCATCTTTCTTGTCATCGCTTCAATCTCTTCAGTCTCTTCAGAAGTCTTTGACAGTGTTGGCTTGGGCGACCCGTGGAAAAGCTTACTCCAGTACCTCCGTTTCCCAGGTTCGACAGTTCCTTCAGCAGGACGGCGTTTCAAGGTTCGATAAGCAGGATGTAGGCCATGAGGGAATTCAGCAACTGGACCAAATCCTAAAACACCTTGTTCCATCTTTTTATAAGCTTGTAAGGTGTTGGTGTGAATTCAGATGTTAACTTTATACTCTCAGGAAGTTCTTGAAGTAATATTGTGATGCTGTAAATCTTTGGTGTGACAGTAATATAGCAATATGATTAGAAGCAAATGGGATGATAGCTATAAGTTGTGAACAGAATAAATCAACTCGAGAAACAGGTTTATCAAATTGAGAACTTTTATAACACTCGGCCATAATATGAGTTCCCAGATTCACTATCCTTCACTTTTGTGTCAACAAATCCGATTTGTGATTTGTGTCACTTCTTTAGCATTTTCTTTCCGCTTCAACAGCAATGGCCAATCAGCATTATGACATTCTATCAAAATCCAGATGGTATTGATCATCAGCCACTAACCATTCTATAAGTTTATAGAAATAGAGAAATCGTTCAGACCAATGCCGTTCATAAAGCATCTAAACTCGAAAGCCAACATGCGTTCACTTCAGGCTTATGGTTTTCGCGCACCGATTAAATCCAGCAAAACCGCCAAACCCATCCGGGTTGGGCACCTCCGCAGGAATCTATAAATGCTTCAGTTCTCCAGGTTTTTACACCTTCATGTCTTTCGATATAGCTTATTTCATCTCTTACCTCTAGACATCTGATTACCTATAGCGGCCAATTGTTTATACCATATATCATGACAGCTAACAAGATTGATCTTAAAACCTTAGGTGAAGGAGCTTACGATTTGCCAACTTTACTCAGTTTCGAAAAAGATATCTTCTTGAAGCATTTCGATTCCGCAGTTGCTGCTCAGATTGGTTTGAAAGCTAAAGAATTGACTGAAAAGGAATTTCCAGGTGCTGATGCTGCCATTGATGTTGCCTACTCCACCGGTACTACCCTATTCAGAATCTGTATTGGTGACATTCAACAAGAAAATGAATATTACATTGGGCAGAAAAAGGACGCTGTCACCAGATTCGGTACCTCAAGTTGGTATTTCTACCAAAAGTGTCACAAACTGAATAGGGTAGATGACACTGGTTTCAATAGTACCAACGGTCCAGCAATTACTTTGGCTGGTGGTTCTGTTCCAATTAGAGTTGAAGTTGCCAAAGATTTTGTTTTAGCAACAATCACTATTAGTGGTCTAAAGAACCATGAAGATCATTATCTTTCCCTTTCAGCTTTAAAAGCTATTGCTGAAGAACAACAAAAAAGTTAGATATAAATGTGGTTGTGATCTGTTTGAAGTTTTCAAGTATATAGATATCGATATTAATTACTACGATTCTTTGATGAAATATTTAGAAATCAAATTCTTACCAATCAAGCTCATCGCTTAATCTCTCTCTTTCTTTCACAGCCACCTCCAGCTTCTTGCCTTCCTTCACTCTGGAATAGTAAACCGAACAGTCATGAGACTCACAATCAGTGGAATGTCCAGAACAAGATCGGCAGACAGCCAGCAAATTTTTCATTTTAATCTCGATCTGCCTCATTCTCTGCTTAAAATTTAGAATCGTTCTCAGCTCATTATCTCGACATTTGTTGCACAAATGTGACTTGGTCGCAACTTGACAAGACAGACAAGAGGAATTGTAGATGGAGCTTCTTTTTGCTGGTCTCGGAAGCTCGGTGTACCAAGGCTTCACATCAACCCCAATCAAATTGAATATTCTTTCCAAAGGAGGGATCAATGTTTTCACAATATAATACTCGGCATCTAATTTGTAATCATTCTCAATAAATTGTTCTGGAGTTCTGGCTCTTTCTCTCAAAATTGAACCGGTCTCTTGGATTATGACATACGGAACTCTTTCCTTGTACTGCGGTTGGGCCCTTGAATCTTGCTCCATTATCTTCTTGCTCACGATAGCACCTGGTGGGGGCTGCTTGTATGAGCCCATTTTAACTTCTTTAGCAAAACAAAAATCCTGAATGGACACCTTGTTGTACGTAATTTTATTGAATTGATCTTGAACAAAGTTCTTGATTTTCGAGATATTGTTAGTCTCGAAAAGAATGCGTAAACACTGCTCCACTATATGCTGCTGTGCAGGGTGGCCATCTCTTCGAACTGTTTCAATACCCTTTGCATCAAATTTAACAGTAGAGTCAGGATTCTCGTAAGAGTATCCCACATACCTCTTCTTGGCCATTAAAACACAAGGATGATAAACTTTCTCAAACTTCAAGGTCACTGGGTCTGGGTTACTCTTTGTTACTGTATCAGCCATTTCCTTGCCGATCTTAAAAGCATCCTCACGACTTCTTCCAGGTAGGTACACAAATAAACTGTCGGTATCACCATAAACAACTTTTGCACCCCAGCCAGACTGGTTCTCAATAATATCAACAGCTTTCTCGAGCGTTTCTCTTCCAGTCTGAACTATAGCATCAGCGATATCTGAGCAAGGCATTCTCCCAGAGAATGAAGCAGATGTATAACCGTAGGTAACATTGGCTATCAGCTTCAACGCCAGTTGCCTACTGTTGTACAATTGCTTCAAATTATCATCAAGGAACTTCATTGTAGACTTGACCATAAACCTTGTATCCAAAATCTCTTCTAACATTTTTGCCAGTAGAGACTTCCGAACAGATGATTTTGCAAACATCAGCCCATTTGGTGAAAGAATGATATCATTCTCAAGTAGTTTTAGTAATCCTGGAGGGTGCTTAATATACCCAGTTCCTATCTGATTGGCACCCGGTGAATAGTTTCGTAACCGACCAAGGAGTGTGGAATAGCAATAGTTGTATGCAATCACAATTGATGGGTATAGAGATTGAAAATCCAGCACAATTAGAGGACTTTTGTAATAGGAAGACATTGGTTCCATAACCAATGGGATGCATTCCAGAGGTTTTTGCTTCCTGACTTGCTTCTTGCTAGGAGAGAAGAGTATGAAGTTTTCAGCCTTTGCCATTCTGACCATAAACGATTCAACTTTGTACTGAGATCCCCTGTAATAAACATCGTAGAAGTCAACACCAATAAGTCTAGCTTCTTCAGCTGCTCTTGTTATTAGTTCTTGGGTTTCTATGAGCCTTGCGTCAATCTCCATTCTTTTGAGATAATGTTCACTTAAGGATGTAAAATCTGTTCGAAACCAATTGGTCAATGTCTTATCAGTATAGTGTGGAACTCTTTCGTGCAATGTATGGTATGCGACATTCTCTATTGTGTACTTTAATAAGTTCAGTTTCCTTAAAGGTCTCCATATATTGAGAACATGTCTGCCACAAATTTTTATACTTGACGTATGTGTGTATCCCCAATGATCCCCCATCTTGCCATGACCCTTAAAACGAACTCTAGAAAGCTCGGGCACGAAATCAAAATCATAGAGAGCCCTAGATCTTTCAATCAAGTACCCCCAAGAACTAGACTCCACTTCGAAACCAGCAATAATGTCTGGGTCAAACTCTCTTGTGAATTCCATAAACGCTTCAAACATCTTCAGCTCCTCTGTGAACCTGTGAGAAGTTTTATCAGCTATTATCTGATCACTATTCAAAAGGAAAACACCATCCTCATACGACGTACCACTTAATGTTCTCCAGAATATTGCATTTACCTCATCATACTTAGGATCTGGCTTGAGATCTCTCCTTGAATTAACATGAATCTCAGCAATCAAAACTGTCATGTGGTTTGACCCATCTGGTCTTCTTTGATTGGTTCTTGGTGGTGCATACCTGTGTCTCTGAGTAACACCAATCTGAGATTTGACTTGACTCTGGTACACGAAACTCTTCACTGTGAAATATGAAGGTGGGTCTTTCATGTATTTCCATCTCTTGTAACATTTATCCTTTACTTCAATTTGCTCGTGAAAGCTTTTAGAAATCGAGCACCCATGAACTTCAACCTCCGGCAGGTGTTCCAGTGATTTCGTTTTTAGCTTAAATTTTTTTCCCCCATACACATAGGCTTTCGGAACCTCGTCAGTGAAGAACGGATCATCATATTCAATTTTTGGGAGTCCAACGGCCTCGAAATCCAAAATATCGGGTGGATTCTTGGAATAGTGGAATCTCAGTTTGCTCTTCTTGGGAAATGTATTTATCAGTGAAGCCGGAGAGACCCCTGTGCTTGAAAATGCTTCTGAGAACCTTCTTTTGAGACTGAACTTATTGTTGAAGTTTTGAGTAAACTGTACATCAGATATATTGTGATATTCTTCTTGAGTGTCAGAAGAGAAAAATTTCTCCGAATCTTCCTCTAGTCCAAGACCATCATCAACTTCATCCGCATCAAAGTTATCAAATTTCAAACGTTCGTTTATTTCAATGTCTAGTTCCCTATCGTTGAGCAAAAACTCATTGGGATCATAGTCATCTGGAACTTCAGACCCGTCACTCGTTACTGTCCTATTTGCAGAAATGCCCAAATCTGGGTCACAAAACAGTTCAGTCACTGTCTGAAAGCTAGTTTTCAAAGTTCCCTCCCATCCGTCTTTTTTAATATAGCCTGTGAAGTCCTTTTTGGTGTCTCGGTTGATCTTTTTGGCGTATTCAAATAGCTGGGCGAGCTCTTCAGATTCTACCCATTCGAGGTTGGGGGACCTAAGCGTTGAGGGAGGAGTTGAATACTCGACCTCACCCTTTGTTTTCCTTTGGAACTCGCCATCTTTCCAAAGCTCTCTTGTGCTTTGAACATAAATGTCAGGTTCTGGAGGATTGAACTTCTCAATAAAATCATAATGAAGGTCTCTCTCTTTCAAGTCCATTCTATTGGATATATCCCGAGCAGACACATCTACTTCCAGTGCGCAGTACCCAACTCTTTCAGCATCAGTTGGGTGGTACCCTGATAAATATTCAACCAACTCCTCGGTCTTTAAAGACTCATCTGACAGTATGGGAGTTCTTAAAAACAAATTCTTCAACTTCAACCAGGCACAGCCAAACAGATTGAAGTCCGTCAGGAACTGTAATCCATACGGCACATGAGCTTCAAAGCACTCATATTTTTTCCCGTTAACTTTGCCTTCTCTTAAGAGGTCAGTCATTCTGTTTAAATATGACGGATTTAAAAGGTAAATTTTGTAAAACGCTTGATACCCAACATTATAACCATAAAATGGAACACCTTTACACAAAGAAACATGAGCCACGTACCTGAAAACATTGTTCTCGTCCTTCTTCTCTAGTCTTTCGGCACCCTCAACTTCCTTCTTCCTGCTCAGTGAGAGAGAAACAGCAGCCTCTAACACTTGCTGAAATTTGAAACAATCCTGATTATCATAAGGAATATATAAGTACGGATATACACCATGTATATGGGCAAGTACATTGTGGCCCGTTGGTATGGATCCAAATACTCTTATGACAGGGACCTGATGATATGAAAACTGGCCTTCTCTGCTAGGTGGACCTTCTCTGTCAAAGATTGATGGCGTTACTTGATAGTGATCGTACGTGTTGATTTGAATTTTGAAGTCATCCTCACCAAACGAGTCACTTTTCGTAGCGTAGAAATCCTCTCTGTTCTTCCTCTGCATTAAAACATTATATTTTCTTGTACCTTTAAGTCTTTTTCAAGAACCTTCCAATCTGCAGTACTATTTTGTTTCTAGCTCATCTTAGTCTTCCAATGTTTTTATTTTGATAATGGGTCGCGGAAATCTCAAACCAAATAAGCTGAATAACTTCTCCATATTTTACACCATACACTAGACACTTTCTTCCAGTATTGTTTCAAGATTGTGATGACTTCCAAGAGATCCGTTTATATAAAGATCCCAAGCACAAGATCAGGTTTTGTAGATCCTGTGAATGTGAGTTGATTCGGTTTCAAGCGACTCTGAACGACACTAATACTCTTTCTTCAAGGTGAACTGGAGTGAGGAAAGGGAACAGAAACTTTGGAAAGTTTTATCAAAGTCAAAGAGAAATGAACTAGATTGTGAGTGAAGTCCATAAAATTTTATCTACGACGAGACAGTTTACTAACAGAGACAGGGAGCGGTTTGTAAGTTGATACCTGAATTAAATGGAATTTCCCAATGTTCTCTATACTGACAATTGATAAGATCTGAACAGTTCAGTGTCCCAGTCTCCTTCTTACAACAACAAGCTTACTGGCTTTATGAGAACGAGCTAGAGCAACTCAGGAACGAGATGCAAAGAGCGCAAACTGCAGATACAATCACAGAGAGTACCAAAGAGCTGTCCCCACAGAGGTCGAAATCAGCTACACATGATACTGATAATTTATCTGCTTCAACTAGAAGTTTCAATGTCTTTGAGCAAAGACCTCTGAAGCATTTCCCAAAGTACAGCAATATTGATATAACCCCCGTTGATCCTGATGCTACGGTAAAGCAATTGAGTTTTGCAGACGATCCAAGCTCAAGCTCTAATTCATCATCTTCATCGTTAAACAATTTGAATCAAGATTCCGTCCTTCTACACAGATCTAGAATTTTCGCTAAGGCACCTCCAGTCTTTGATGATTCAGATGATGAGAACGAAGAAGAGGGAGAAACGCCTGTTAAGGGATTCGAAAGCACTACCTTTAATGAGGATTTACAACATTCCAAGACCAGCAGGGCCAAAACTACCACCGAATCATCGTTATCTAACTTATCATGTATGTATGCTAATATGCTGACTTTTAAAGAGGCTTTTTCTTTGCGAATAGTTGAATACTAACCACTTGATCAGCTTTCAGTGTTAGTAAATCTGCTTTGGAGGAGGCTTTACTGGATAACTCTCGGTTTTGAATTCCTCCGTGCATCTATCACAAGCACAATCAAAGAACCAATTTTTTGCCAAAGTTTGTTGTCTGACCAACAATGGTTCCTCTAAAATATGGAAATAATCTATGCACAGTTGTTGACCTTCCATTACACCACTTGTTGTTTGAAAGAACATTCTATTACCTCTTCTGTATTTTATTAAATTTGGATTGCAAGAGTGGTTGAAAAATGAGGCTTCAGGGAAGATGCAATAACCGAGAAATTCCTTATTCTCATTGGATTTATCTTCAACCAACTGCCAGATACCGAATGAGTTACCGTATTCACGGCCAAAAATCAATCTTATGGTTTCAGTTGTTAAGAATGGCTGTAAATAATCTGGTAATACAATTTTCAGGAATTGAAAGATCAAACCTTGTGATCTCAGCAACACTGGAAATCTTGAAATTTTCTGCAATTCATTTGATTGAAGTTCATTGAAGAATGGTAGGGACTTATGATTCTTATAAATATCAAATAACCCACTTATGACAAATCTGGCACCAGTATATTCATCTTCGTTCAAATATGGTAATTTCCCAACTAACTTAGTTTTCTTCATTTTACTGATCTTGGTTTCCCACTGGTTAATGTCGTTCCAAAATGAATCTATGAAGTCAGATGTGATCTCAGGTGTATAGTCAGTTTCCTCAAGTGGAGATTTTGCCTTCATTTGATAATAACCTAGAAAAATTTCTAAAGCTTCTGTGAGTTCATTGGTGTCATCAGATATCAACCATGACATCTTGCACTGTTCAGAACAGAACCATAATCCTGCACCTTTGAAATTCTTGATCTTTTTGTTTGGCAGTTCATTTAGCTTGACCTTACTGTATTTACCATACTCATAATGGAAACAAGCGGCACAGACTTCTTTTCTGAATTCATGTAGGATAACCGAAGCAAACGGCTCGTTAGATATCAGTATATCCACCCCTTTGGGTATTTCTCTACTTGCAAAGCATGCTCTACCATATTGTGTTTGTCTGACCTCAAAGTAATTCGATACTTCAATATCAGTTGGATCGCCGTCTTGGCTCATCGTTTGATAGATCTTCACACGAGATGTAATGGTTAGGGTCTGGTGTATGATCACAAATTATGCGGTAGACCTCTAAATTTCGTGCCAAACACTTGAATAGTGGTGTGTAAAAACCTGATCAAGATGAATAGCTTGGAGAAATTTAATCAAATTTTATTTCAGATTAGATTTACTTTTGACAGAAACGTTTCTTTCTTGTACAATTTTTTTTCTAAAATGACCCAATTCGGTATTTTGCTGCTTTGGGAACATGTTGGTACGTGATGGGCGCTGATGACACTATTAAATCACAAAGCTGGGAACACAATACATGATACATGTCAATCTAACAAATAATTGAAAAGTTCTACTTTGTACATTCTTGTCGGGTTTGGTGTCTAAAACTTTATACAGCTATCACTGGCTGCTGTTGTATAATTTGGTCTTCGACCTGTATAATTATGTGCAATTGTTGTTAATTCCGCTTGATTTAATACTGGGTGTGTAGAATCAGTTCTCAACTCTCTAGCACTTACATATATATGTTTATAGTTAGTTGAATTAATTGGCATGCGGACAAGTTTTGTATAGTGCTCTGTTCTTGGTAGATGTATGTATAACCACATATATAATTAATATCATGCTATATATAAATAATTAAAAAAAAATAAAAATTTATAGATCGAAAAAAAATTTAAATTGGTTTTTCAGTGTTTGAGTATATTTTGCATTTAATACTGCCAATTAAAAAATAGCAATTACTTTCTGGCCGCAATTTAAGATATATCGATTGTTCTGAATCTGAAGTTCCGAGTTTGACATTTTGAAATAATGTAAGAGATAATCTAGTGCTTTTTTGACTCTCCCAGCTAATTTTGTAGTAGTTTTCTATGAATACTTAAAGATACACGTAAAATAGTATACTGTCCGCGGAACACATAGTTAACACCGAAGATTCTGTTACTTTTATATTTCACTAGCTCCATCTGTTAAGTTAAAATTAGTATACGTGAAAAATGACATATATGTATTACAAGTCAGAAAAATGTTACATTTACCGAAGCTACGTAGCGTAGTAAAATGAAACTATATTGAGCATAATGATTTCTAAATCTGAAAAGCAGCGTACAGTAAACAGACATCAGTGATAATGATTAATGAACTACTTATGGGCAAGGATTGATATATCAGTTATCTCATCCTTCTCCAAAATAATTTTATCCAGTTTAATTTCATGGGATTGACCCACATTATATCTGTCGTGATGTCATGGGCTTTGTTTTAAGAGAAGGTGAATCTATCACCATTTTTGAAGCAAAAATAGCGTTTATCGCACTTGAGCTATATTTCGTTTAGCACGAAATTGCGGAGGTAGCCTTTTTGAATTGAATTTGGTATATTGTGATTGAATTATTGGGACAGTTCACAAACACTTAACATCACACAAACAACACTAACTCAAGTTTCAGCATTTCCCTGTTTTCTGTGTCTTTCAATTCTAGATATTGGTGCATCACGAAAATGTGAGTAATATGCTGGTATCAGTAGCTGTTAGTGGCCATACCAAGATCCCCAAGCTCGAAGGCTCGGGTTTGTTATCACATTCATCAAACGTTGGCACCCACTTCAGCTTAAAGACGAGTAATTGGCCCTTTACTGAAGGCTCAGATATCTATTCAAGACCAAGTCGTTACGGATTGTACAAGACCTGATTTGCACTGCCAACGAATACTCATATTTCAAGATGTCCAAAAGACCTATTCAGTTATTGTCCCCAATATCATTCAGAGGGCTTCTGAGCTCCGCAAGGGAAGATGCCAGAGTTATTCCAATTGATGGATCGTGGTATATGCCAAACAACCCAAGAGACGCTAGAGCTGAATTTGCTAAGCTGAGACTTGAAAATTCAAAGTTTTTCGACCTGGATGCAGTAAAAGATAATGAATCTCCGTATCCTCATATGTTACCAAGCATCAAAGAATTCAACTCTAACGCCAGAGGTTTGGGAATCAAAAATTCTGATAAATTGATTATCTATGATAAAGTGGGAAATTTTTCAGCTCCAAGAGTTGCCTGGACATTTTTGACTTTTGGGCATAAAAACGTTTATTTGTTGAATAATTACCCAGAGTATGACAAGTATAAATTTCCAGTCTTAAAGCACACCAGTGCTCCAACTCCTGAGGTTTCAGACTACGAAGCCAAAAGTGTCGATACTGAAGCTTCCCTCCCATTCGAGAAATTCGTGGAGATTGTCTCTAGCAAAGAGAGAAGAAAGGAATACAATATTTTGGATGCAAGATCCTACGATAGATATACTGGCGAGGCACCAGAACCAAGACCAGGCTTACCAAGTGGTCATGCACCAGGTGCCAAATCGTTGCCTTTCAACAAAGTTTTAGGGGAGAATAATCTGTTCCTGGATCGTGAGTCGTTGATCGCTATCGCCAAATCCGTTGGTGTTGATCCAGACAAACCAACGATTGTCATGTGCGGCACTGGTGTAACAGCTTGTATCTTGAAAACTGCTCTGGATAGCATAGATTATAACAAGAGAGGAATTCAAGTCTATGATGGGAGCTGGACGTGAGTATATTATAATTTTGGGTAGAAACTAGTATACAGTTACTAACATCTGCAATTTAGTGAATACGCCCAAAGAGCTGGCCCGGAATTAATCGTTAAAGGAAAAGAATAGATCTTAAAAGACAAATAAATATTATGTTCTTTTTGTTGAAGACATCTAAATCTAATAAAAAATGTATAGATTCACGTATTCAGCCGAGTAGTACCCACTACATCCTGATATGATGTGCCCTGACCGGAACCTGAAAGCCATCTTTAAAAAACGTAAACTTTCTTCAGAATTGAAGACTGTTGTAAACATCAAGCTGCTGAATAACAAAAGTAACTTTCTTAATCATTAATACAAAATGTCTCTTCCTGGATTTTCAGGCACAGATACAAATGTAGGTTAAATTCCATTTTAACTTTCGCTTCCCAATTTCAATGGAGATATTAACAATCATAGAATAAACCTAAAGAAGAGGTAGAAATTGGACCAAGATCGGAATGGAGGTTTGAGGTTGGCTTCGAGGAGAAAGTCATTGTAAAGGTATGTATCCAAGGGGTCAGAATTTGAATTCATAATAATAACCGTTTGACAAATAGGTCAATGAAGGTGTTGCTGAGATCTTCGGAACAGAACTCACAAACGACTATGAGTATAGTTTTTCCGGCATTAAATCTGCAATCTATTCACATGATGGCGCAAAGATCGAATATTTTGGAGAGGTAGCATCAGAATATATATCAGAGGAGACTCAAATGGACGCTTATATAAACCTTCATTTTGCTTTGGAGAACTTGAGATATGAAGCATCAAAAGCAAATACGAAAGGACCACGGGTCATGATACTGGGAGCTAAAGATTCTGGGAAGACTTCATTGACTAAAATTTTGTCTGCTTATGCAAACAGACTAGACCGTCAACCTCTGGTTGTTAACTTAAACCCACACGAAGTATGTTAAATCCATCAATTGATGCAACGTTCTTTACTAACAAATGCTTAGGGTGTATTTTCAATCCCTGGAACTCTAACAGCTACACCAATTTCTGATATTCTTGATGTGGAACACGGTTGGGGTCAGTCATATACTACAGGTCCTACAATTCTTCACCCTAAACAGCCGAATGTTAGGTATTATGGATTAGAAACTATTGAAGAGAATGAAAAATTTTATAAGCACAATGTCTCAAGACTAGGTGTCACTGCAAACAGTAGACTAGAAGAAGACTCTGATATCAGATCTTCTGGTATGATTATAAATACTCCACCAATAAAGATCAAAGATGCCCCTTTGATTGCCGATATCATATCAGATTTTGAAGTCAATGTTTTGGTAGTGGTAGGCAATGAAAGATTATTTATTGATTTGAAAAAAAAGTTTAAGGACAAAGTAACCATTGTCAAAGTTCCAAAATCAGGAGGTTGTGTTGAAAGAGATGAGTCATTCATAAGACAAAGTCAACAAAAGAGTATTAGGGAGTATTTCTATGGAACCCCAAAGACAGTTTTATCTCCTTACACAGTTCATGTTGATTTTTCTGTGGTAACGGTATATAAACCTTTTACGGAAGAGAACAGTTACATATCCTCTGTCTTGCCAATTGGAGAGGAAGGTGAAGAAGAGACCGACAAGAAACAGGTCAAGTTATTAGAGAAAGTTGAAGTTTCTTCGTCGACATTGCAAAACTCAGTGGTTGCTCTACTACAGGCTGATAAACAAGATGATGAAGACATTGTCCTACGAAGCAGTGTCTTGGGATTTGCAGTTGTGTAAGTATCGAACTCTTTGTTCTTGTTTTTTTTGAACGCATTTACTAACAATTTAACAGCACTGATGTTGACGACACGAAGACAAAGTTGAGAATTTTGATTCCAGTTCCTGGTAGGATTCCAGACAAAGCATTAATCCTTGGTGCTTACCGCTATGTCGAATAGATTAGATATTTGCATAAAATGTTACTATAACAGGGCTTTCTCGTTGTAGACTCGATCGATGTGTAAGAATTTGGATCAAGATTTCGCTGACACAAAAAAAAAGATTTGTTAAAAAGTCAAAATCCATCGCAACAACGTCTGGCAAACTTGAGCCGCAGAGCCACCAGAACAACTGAAAACGGCGACTATAGTTTGAACTGTTTCGTTTACCTCAGATGTGTGTTGGTGTATCAGATGGTGAACCAGCTGCGCAACATCAAAAAGCTTGATGCAGAAGCATCTGTGGTTCTTCAATCCCAAGTTTTAATCAGCTCTTTAACTGATGCTCTAAGGGAAGTCCTCCAAAACAGTATAGACGCGGGCGCTAAGAATATAGAGGTAACCGTTAACACAGATGACTTGTCTCTCACAGCGTATGATGACGGCTGTGGAATCAGTCCGGATGATCTATCTCTTGTGGGAAGCTCACATCAATCCTCAAAGCTCACCAAATTGAATGAATTGAACTCAATTAATACGTTTGGATTTAGGGGTCAGGCACTTCATGCTATAAGCTCAGTATCCTCTCTATCAATCATATCCAAGGTTGACGACTATAATGCTAGCTACTGGACTATGTTGAAGAATTCGAAGAGGCTCTTCGAGCCTAAAATACTAGAAGAAGCTTCCGTCCATTTTACTAGACGACCAAGGGATCACGGAACAGTCATACATTTGAAAAATTTATTCGATAATATACCTGTTCGTCGGGCAAATTGCACTAAAGTTCCAATCCATAGAGTACTCGAAGAAATCAGAAATGTTTTATTTCAATGTGCACTTGGTTTCCCTCAGATCCATTTCCTCATCTTAAAGCAATCCACTTCTGGCAGTAGTCTAGTTTGCAACATCCATAGATTACAGCAGATTTCTCAATTCGAAAGGATTTTATCCCTGTTTGCCTCAATATATGGTGTTTCTATGAGAGACCATAACCAGCACCTCAAGGTAGAGTTTCAAAGCTACAAGGTCTCTTGTGTTATAGGGAAAATACCTGTTCAAACAAAAGGGTACCAACAAATCTTATGGAATAACCGAGTGCTCAAAAATCCAGATCTTTTGAAGGTTATCAATAAGATGTTTACCAGTTCTGGTTTTGGATCACAAAATGAAGTTCTGGTACCATCAATGACTAAATCGGAGACTTCCCCCAAAAAGGGGCAGAGCCCAACAAAGTCTGCAACTAGCGTTGGATCACCTTATTCAAAATATCCGATTTTTGTGATAATCATTGAGGGCAAAATGTCACCATCTGATTTGATACAGGACCCTTCAAAGCTCATTGAGAGCTCTAAAGCACTAGATATAATTACACCTTTGATATTGAAAGTAATAAAAAGTTTCCTTAAGATGAACAATTATAAGATTGGTGCACTATCACCCCCGCACTCGAATTCAGTGCCATAAACCATGAAATTGTGAAGCCTGATGGTAATGAAGAATTTCGACCAAATGAAATAAGGTTTTTGCTCAACTCCAAAATGAGGTCAAATGGATTGAGTAAAAGAGAAGTTTCTGGTATGCTAGGATCGTTAAGGTCTGCTGAAAGTGTCGTGACTGCAAGACCGGCAAGTAACGTTTCTATACTGAAGAGGCGGAAAAGAGGTGCTACAGCCACCCATAATTGTGCACATGAGCCTGATCATAATCAAGGATATACTCTCGAAGCTGCTGAAAGTGTGAAAATAAGCAGAGAGGTAATACGAGAGCTGAGCGTCATTAGGCAAATAGACTCAAAGTTTATTCTTGTGAGGTCAACTATTCCAAATACAAGATTACTTGTTATTGACCAACATGCATTGGACGAGAGAATCAAGGTGGAAATTTTGCTTAAGGATTTTGTGGAGGCTGCTGCTGATCCTTTCTGTGACTTGGCCTTATCTGTTTCCGATAAGCAAATTGTTTTTCATTTAAGCAACTTGGAACTTGACCTTCTAAAAGAGTATCAGATCCAATGTGAGCTATGGGGGATAAAGTATAATATCGAAGAGAGGAACCTCGTAAAATTAACTCACCTTCCAGAAATTCTTATCCCTAAAGTGGATGGGGATATGAACTTTTTAAAGAAATGCTTAAGACAATATCTCATGGATTTGAATGAGAACCGCAAATTAAAGTCACTATCGGACGACTGGTGGTCAAGTGTCCAGGCAATTCCCACAATTTTAGTGGATCTCATCAACAGTAAAGCTTGTAGGTCCGCTATTATGTTCGGGAAGAATCTTGAGGTATCAGAATGTGAGCAAATGTTGAGGGAACTAGCTACGTGTCGACTACCATTCCAGTGCGCCCATTGAAGGCCATCTATAATTCCAATATGTGACATTAGCAAGTGAACAGAACCTGAAGCTAAATATATGAATATACTATTTAACCTTGCGTAGATCTGCTAGAAATAATATGTGCATTTTTTCAGCTTTGGACTGCCATCTCCTCCTTAATTCGTTCATTTGCGCTAGACAATGAGGACTGTGCATGGTCAACAATATCTTGATGATTGATCTTTCTCCCTAACTCAACCTGCAGCTCTAAACAAAGCTTGACTTCTTGTACCATAGACATCTTCTTGAACCCATCAATTGAAGTTTCAAGATGGCCAACAATCTTGGTTATTTCTTCAATTTTAGCTTCTTTTGATAGGAGTTTTCCATCGTAAAGTTTTACTAATGATTTGGCAAGAACCCGATGTGCTTTGAATTTGAGCTCATGGTTATTTATTTGTTCATAAAACGGTAGACAATCATGTATAATACAAGTGACATCTTGATGCTGTTGTAGCCCTTGTAGAATATGACACAAGGTGAGAATACCACTTAGCAATAAAAGACTAAAGCCTGAACGTGATGCAGATTGAAGACTTTTGATGACAATAGAGAGACCCCTCGAAGGTGTAGGACTATCAGCCAAAATCTGACAATTTAAAAGTGTATATGCAATAAACCAGTATTTGTTTGACGATTTTTTGGCAAATGTAGATATTAAATTTGATAAGGTCTGATATGCTTCATGAATGTTTCCAATTTTGAGCTGTAATAAAACAGTTAAATAATGGAGCTGGCCCTGCATATCAATATTTACGTGGCCTTGAGCAGCCAGTCTGTTCAAATAGATTTCAGCCATTTTATAACGTGAGCATCTAATACACTGTTCTGATAATAATAGAAGCTTATGTCCAACCAACTCCTTTTTGCGTCGTATATCTGAGTTCGCCAAATGTGCTTGTTCATCTAGTATTTTGAAAGCTTCGTCAACTTCATTTGAGAAGAAATTCAAATATGCCTTTCTTATAGATATTCCTACCTCTTGTTCCACGCTTGGATTCGGATTTGTAACCAGTGGGACTTCAGAATAAATATGGGCCAAATCGAAGACCCCAGACCTTAGCCACAAAGCACTAGATAGAGCACAATGGCTGACAAGCGAACTTGATTTGTTGAGATCAGACAAGGCGAGAAATGCTGATTTTGTTAAAGATTCCAACGAAGAAGATAACGGGCCACCCTCAATCATGGTCTGTGTTGTTTCCGATTGATATACTGCTGAATGAATTAATGGAGATGTTTCATTTGAATTGACTTTGAGGTACTGCAAAAGTTGGTCACTTGAAACATAAAAGTTGTGTTGAAGGTTTGGACGATCTTTCAGGAAATTGAATAACCACGATAGTAGATAATGAAGACAATGGGTATCCTTATTTTCTCTTGCAACATCAATTGACTCATTCAAAGCCCTGATCGCTTCAGAGTCACAATTGAATGTCGCGTATAAAGAAGCCAAACATAATAAGGCGTAATGGTAGAAAATCATCTGACGGTTACTCATCATATAATCAAAGTAACGATGCAAGGAGTAAAAAGCACCCTCATATTCAGCTTTGGATAAGCATTCAAGGTATTTGATGTAATGTATGGATGGCACTCTCCCAGTTTCAGACAGTGTCATTGATCCTAATGCATCTCTTAGTTCTGAGGAAATGACAGAACCGTAACTTTCTATAACATTGACTTGATGTTCCACCAACTTCGTTATATCTGTGTCAGAAATCATGAGCATCTCGTCTACTTCATTGGTGTCGTTATGGTTCATATATGTATCGAGTGTTTTTTTGAGTTGTTCAAAGCTTTCATCGCGCTCATCTGATCCAGTCATGAAACTTTCAGCATTCTGTGAATACTTTTTAGTGTATTGTGAGTTGCAAGAGGCTCTAAAGCCAACGAATGACCTCCATAACCCATCTATTTGATTGAACTCAATGAATTCAAACGCTAATGAACATTCTGTAACAAACTTTCCCAAGAAGCTTCCCTTTGTCAATAAATAGTGCGGAGCAGAATTCTTGTTCATGTTGTCTAGAGCATTCTGTCCATCTTTATAATTCTTCACCAATAGCGCTTTAGATTGACTAATAAATGTGTGCAAAGAATCCAGAGACCTTAGAGACCACAAAGATCTCAATAGTGTTTTTTCAATCTCTTTGAAATGCTTCTCACCGTTTAAACCATTGGATTCAAGACATGTCTTTTTGAGAACCGCTAGCATTCCATCAAGCGAAGGTAAATTGATCGGTGATCCAAAATCTGATTCTGACGATGGACCTTCAATATATTTCACAACCATAGCGAGTAGTGGTCTATGTGTGTCCTTGGGCAGCACGCCAGCACAATAAGCAGCTATCAGTGACAAGATGACGATCTTGAAAGGTGCAAATGAGGGCGTCAAAAAGACCCTAGTCTTTGGGCGGTCCGGCTGATTACCAGCTTGTTTGACTTCCATCTGACTAGTATGTGACTATCGGCAGTCAAAAAATCTAATAGCCTGAACTTCAAAGGGCCTCCAAAACTTTTAGGAAGCTTTTAAAGATAATTTGACGTATTGTTCCAAAGATCAGCTAAACCAAAACACAACGCACATCCGAGGAATGTCAGGTGAATCTCACATGATCTGGAACTCAAACTTCCGATCCTTTAAGGCCAGATTAGGACATAAAGGCGGAATTTTTTAAGCGGTTTTAGGCTTTAAGTATACAGCTCTTCACGGGCTTCTTTATAGCTTTTGAAAGCCACCATAGAAATATTTAAACTTCCCTATATCCATAGAAGTTGCTTGATTGCACTCGCTAGATCATAGAATCTTGACAAAATTTATCAATAGTTCATCTGCGTGCCTTCTATGAGCTTAGGGTACCAAGGACTGCTATTATAAAAGCTGAGACAAAGATTCAAAATATACCATGGGATCGAAAGATCTCAATAATTCTGCTGCTGCTGAACTGAAGCAAAAGGAAAGTGACAGTAATGGATTCACTGAGAGGGTACATGTACCACCATACTCCGTATATAACCAGTTTGAGAAATACATCTTGGTGTTGCTGGCATCAGGTGTTTCCATCTGGTCTTCATTTGGTTCACCAATATACTACCCAGCTTTACAAATATTAGAGAATTACTTCGATATAAGTGAAGAAATGGTCAATATATCAGTTGTGGTTTATATGATCGTTCAAGCCATCGCACCAACAATTCTTGCGCCTTTCGCTGACAGATACGGAAGAAGACCCGTGCTATTGTTTTGTCTATTAGTTTTCATTGGTGCCTCAATAGGTCTCGCTAGAGCAAATTCTTATGCTTTAATTTTGGTTTTAAGATGTATACAGTCATTTGGTATATCGCCCTCAGTGGCAATCGCTTGTGGTATAACTGGTGATTGGACAGAACGTCATGAAAGAGGGTGGTTTGTAGGTTTGACTAGTGGATTTACTTTGTTAGGGCAAGCTTTTGGTGCTTTATTTGGTGCAGCTCTAATTGCAGGTTTTAATTGGAGAGCTATCTTTTGGTTCTTAGCAATTGGAGGTGGCGTTGCCTTATTGACAATTTCGTTATTATTACCGGAAACTATGAGATCTGTTGTCGGTAATGGCTCTATTACGCCAAAACATTTGATCGCTAGAGCACCCCTTCTTAAGATCCCGCATTATAGACGGAATTGGAATCTTGATGATCCAGATCTATCCACTATTGGGCCTGGAAGAAAGACTGACTTCTTAGCATCACTAAGAATTTTGCTTAGACCGGAATTGGATATATGTTTATTAAATGGTGCTATTCATTATGCATTATGGTCATTGCAATTGACTTCCTTGAGTAATGAATTATCAAAACGTTATGGCTATTCAGTGATGACCATAGGTGTATGCTATCTTCCAGCAGGTATAGGTGGGTTATTTGGTTCATTCATGAGTGGTAGAATTTTAGATATAGTCTATAGAAGATTATACAAAAAATTTGAAGATAAGAAAAAGGCTGGGTTGATCGATGAAAACGAAAAATTCAATATAGTTAGAACAAGGATCTTGGTTGCGGTACCGTACTGTTTATTAACCGATGGGTTCACACTGATGTATGGTTGGTGTTTAAAAGAGAAGGCTCATATCTCCACTATTCTAATCAGTGAATTTTTCATCTCAAATGGTTGTATGGCAGTTGTAGGTGTCAATTCAACATTATTGATTGACTTGTACCCATCAAATACATCTGCAGCCACATCATGTGTTAATTTGACCAGATGTTTATGTGGTGCTGCATTTGTGGCCGCATTATCTTCAATGAATGCAAGCTTGACAATTGGTGGTACATTCACATTGATGGCTGCTTTAGGTACCGTATCTGCATTGTTATTATTTGTTCCTATGAAGTATGGTATGAAATGGAACGAAAAAAGACTGGAAAAATCTAAATTTAAATCTAACGAAACGTTGGATAACAGGTAAGGATGGTGGGCCGGAGAAATAGTTATAACTTCTAATATCTTTAACATTATCAGAAGAGCAAAAGGAAAGTAAATCACAAACTACATAATGGGAAAGTATAGAGGCCATATGCACATTAATATTAATAGGAAATAATAAATATAATTCATTATCTCTAATGTCGAGATATCATAAATTAACCAAATGCGACAACATGACAATAGCTTATAATCAGTTCGTTATTCGTAGCAAAATGCTAGAAAAGGGAGTCTGTCAGTATTATCCCACCAGGCTATGCAAATCAGAAGATACTCACTTTATGAAGATTACCAATTATTTCATCAGGAGATGGAGCAAAAGAGTTATTAACATAACAATGTACTGTATCTTGTTTATTGGGCAGCCTTCTCTTGAGTTTTTTATTGATGAACTTTATCAATGTGGAGAACGGTTGTGTCTCTGAGATCTTAAAAACTGTGGGACTTAAAGGCGGAGTAGAACCGATTGGTTGACACCTTATTGTAACTTCAATGGTGTTAGTAATAAATATTGGACCAATGAATGTAGTATGACTCACTTTTAATATTTGATTCTTGTGTAACTTTTTTGATAACTTGACTAGAGTTAGGAGGGAGTCTTGTTAAGATCACAGAAGCGGAGGTGGTAACTTTATGCTCGAACGCCTCACTTTTAATATCACTAGGTGATTTCTTATTCAAAGTTGCTGGTGACTCATCATCATCTTCTTCGTCATTTGATCCATGGTATTCCGTTTGACGTTCATGTTGCAATTTTGGCTCTTCGTTCAATTCGCCGATTTGATCATCCTGTATCTTCAGCGTCCTTACCTGTTTTATAGCATATTCTGATTCACTCCCTGAAGATTCGTCTTCTGAAACCAACAGATCCATCATCAACTTCACCAAATTGCCTTTGTTTTAGGTCTACAGAAATCTTGATTGTTGTGTCACCTTTCTATAAACTCCCTAGTGTGATCGTTTTGACACACAGAAAGAACCGGTAGTTGCACTATATGGACTTCCGGCCGCCTTCAGTTTTTTTTGCTGTTAAACCAATGAAATCGAAACAGAATGTCATCACCAAGATCAGATCATACTTAACGAGCTGTTGAAACCCGAATTAGTTTTGCATATACTTCAATAGTATAGGAAAAAAATGCCTTCCCTTGATATATCTAGTCTGAGCCAGACTCTTCCTGTACCAGTTGACTTGGAAGACGAGGATAAGGCCTTTGGCCCATCGCAAAGAAGAAGCTCTAGGATAATACCAATCTTGTCGTCATTACAGAAGTATTCTTCGTACACATTTACAATATTCTCATTTTTACATGGTGCAAATGTACTGATCTGTCCAGCTATATCGGATAGTTTGGCTGAAGAAGTTTTATCAATGACAAGGACCATATACCAAGGTTCCGGTTTAGAGGGTATATTAGTCTGGGGAAGTTTATCATTACATATAATATCTGGTATAACTATTAGAATTATAAGGAATTTGCAGTATAAAGAAAAATATGGTGGATCAAAGAAACATGATAATAAATTGAAGAGAAGAAGACGTAACAGCCAAATTGATTCAGAGGTTATTTCTAGAAATTACGACGGTGAAGTTAGTATCAATGACGACTCAGAGGTAGGACTAATGGGCGGTGTTACGAATTATTTTGGGCTGGGATTTAGGAAGAGCTTTTTATTCAGATATTTGGGACTGTCGCCGTTGCAGGCAACCGGTTACTTCATAATTCCATTCATTGGTTATCATGCACTACAGACAAGAATTTCACCATTGGTGATTGAAGGTGATAGCAGTTATATCAATTTTGAATTCATTTCTTATATTTTCAACAATAACAAACACATATCAGGACCAATTTTGAACTGGATCATATATCCATCCTTGATTACGTTAACGACATATCATATTGTTTCTGGATGGATGTCATGGCTTAATGTTAGAAGTCTGACCAAACGTAAAATCGGTGCGGCATTTGTCAATTTGATTAGCTTGATTGGAATCTTCAGCTTGTACTCTATTACCAAAATAGATAGTGGAGTTTCAGTTGCGCAATTTGTACAGAAAAGATTTGATCTTTATATTGACTACCTTTACTTCAATTGATGGTTCTGAATTTATCATATTTGGGGAGTATGAAATGACTCCAGCAGCCTGAAGTTTACCGAATTATATATCTACTAATATTGTTTAACTGTATATATCTTCTAAGCAAGAATTTACTATACAAAATCAATCCCCAAATTTTAGTTGTTGTAGTCAAATTAACATAGAAGCATAAAACACTTCCTTTTATATCCGACATTTTTTTTTTTTTTTTTTACTTATATAATAGTT